>JAAOOA010000178.1:382500-490000 GCA_012861695.1 Trematomus loennbergii
GTCTCTTCTTCATCACATGTGTCCCTCTGTGGAAAGAGCTCTGAAAGCTTCAGGAACAAAGATTCTCTCTCTTTTTGTCCTGATCCATTTCTATAAAAACCTGTCTGAAAATTAGCTGATCAGATTTTGGCCACTTTGTGATGTCATAACGATGTTTGGCTTGTGTAACCACTAGCCAATCAGCAACCAAGGTAACTAATCACCTGAATCTCCTCCTAGAGCACCATTAGGCGCTTTCACACCGGAGTACTTTTCCCGTTTAGTTCCGATAGTTCTGGGATTTGCGTTCACACCAAAAAGAGACTTAGTTCTGAGAATTTTCCCCCCCTTTTTAGTTCCTGCTAGAGAGCAGGTGGACAGAGTGGGTGTAACGCGTTTTATAATTCAGTAATCACACTACAGTTACTAACATTGCCCGACACGCGTTACTTTTATCAAATCAGTAATCACACTACAGTTACCTACTAACATAAAGAATTACTAGATTCTCCCTTTGACAGACAAGAGGGATTTTCCGCCGCAGGTTTATATTTACGTAACATTTGCGCGACTTGCGCGCTCACCACATGCAGTGCATAAAGATGGCTGAGTCAACAGCGATAACTTTCGAGGGGTGGAGGTCTGCCCATTATTTGAGTTCGTCCGAAGAAGGACAGGAATGTGACGCTGAGGTGCAAACTGTGTCCAGGCCAGAAGCTTTTATCCATGCTGCAAACACAACGTCAACCTCAACAAGCACCTGCAAAGACAACATGCTAACGTGAAGCTAATAGCTAAGGGGACCTCCGAATCCAGAGTGAGGATGTCAAGTAAAGTAACGAATAAACAGCAAACACGCATTTGCGCTTCAGATGAGGCTCCTTCCGCAAAATGAAGCACCCTCCGCAGTCTGCGTGATCTGCCTGTAGGGACTGAGGGGTGGCCCTGCGTGTAAAGTAACGAGTTACTTTATGTAGAGAGTAACGAAGTAAAGTAATATATTACTTTTTTTTAAAGTAATATGTAATATATAACTTTTTTTGAGTAACGACCCCATCTCTGGCGGTGGAGTGATGAGGAGGTGTCGGCGTTCTGGCGATTTACTCGGAAGGCTTCAGTAGAAGCTGCTGGGAGTCCCAGCAGCTTCTACTGAAGCCAGTCCCTAACTCGGGGACTTCCGGCCGGGGACTCCTGGTGGCAGTATACGCCGTGAAGTTGTTTTGCGGCTGCCAGTAAACCTAAAGCAGAAGAATACGAAGTGACGTCAGCGGCTCATTTGCGTAATCTTCCCTCAGGGAACTTATTCCGGTGTGAACGCGATCGGCTCTTAGTTCCATGGGGGTACTAAGTGCTGGGAACTAAGTGCAGGGAACTAAGTACAGCAAAGTACTTGGTGTGAAAGCGGCTAATGTGTTCTTTGTAACAAATCTCTCTCAGAGGGCGTGGGGAGGGGCTCCTTATTGTTATCTAAAGTAACAGACAGAGAATCAGCACTTTTGAAACGGGGCTGAAACAGAGGGGATTATGGGTAATGCTGCAATGATCTGTTTGGTGTTTCAGCCAATCAGAGACAGGCTCTGTATATATCTGAGACCTGTGATATATTGATGAGAAACAGTAGAATAGGGGACCTTTAAAGTAAAGTCTGATCTATCTTTATCTCCACAGGTGCTGCTGTTATTTTGTGTACAATTATTCACAGTTCCAGCTTTTGAAATGTGAAGATGTAATTGTACTCCTAAAACTAAAGTACATTTTCCTGATCATGCTTAAATACTTTTACATAAGTACCATTCTCGAAGCAGTACTTTTACTTGTAACAGAGTATTTTTAGGTTGCAGTAATAGTACTTTTACCTAGGTTAAGGATCTGATTCGGAGACAGTTTCTTCCCGCGGGCAGTGAGACTGTTAAAAATGGAACTGTTGAAACAACTTCAAAACATTCATCTGCTACTCAGTAATATGTATCTAATATCTAATATATATATATATATCATTCCAATAACTTGTACTGCACTATTCCACATCATCACTTTATTTTAAACTATTTTTCTTTTTGTATTGCTCTTGCTCTATTGTTATTATTGTTATTATGTTGCATTGTTGGAGAAGCCTGTGACATAAGATTTTCAACTACATAATTACTCTGTAGCTATGTCAGATTGACAATAAAGATCCTTGAACCTTGATCTCAGCTGTGAAGTCCTGCTTAGATGTACATGAAGCCTGGGCACAGCAGTTGGTGTTCAAGGAGGATTATTATTACGTTGTAACAGATAGCTTAGATATTAAGCATGTTCATTTATCTAATATCATATTCCAATTACTTGTATATAGACTCTCCTGCACTATTTCCATTCTATTTTTATTTGTATTTACTATTTTATCTGTGTTATTGTGTTGAATGTTTACAAATGTTGACTTTCCTTCAATATAATATTCATAACTGTACAAACAAAGCTCTTATTGAGGTTCCTACCTCCAGCAGAGATGATGGCATCGGCCCATCGGACCACTTCTTCATCATATTCTCCCCTCTTCACAATCCGTACCTCAATGCCTTTGCTCCTGCAAACACAACATGATGAAACAGTTTTAATAGTAGATTTAAAAAGAGCCGAGCTTTCCTGTCTGCTCTGGGGTTATCTGGGGAATCTCACCGCAGGCTCTTCACAATGTGCTCCACGTTGTTGGTGTGTATTTTGTGTCTTTCCTGCAGGCCGCTGTAGCTGGAGCCCTTCAGAGCGAGCTGCAAAACACACACACGAGATGTAGAAGAAACAGGTAAGAGGTTGTTTACCGTCAGAGGTCACAGTCTAAAGGCAGCTGTGGAAGTACACTGACTTAAGTACGGTCCTTAAGTGTTATTTTGACATAATAATAATTTCTACTACTTTCTTCTCTACAAAATGTCAGAGGCAAATTAAGTACTTTTTACTCCACTACAGTTAGTATACACGTATATTACTTTTTTTCATATAATAATAACACGTGCTTATGTGATATGATAATTACTTTACTGCTTATCAACCGTGTATTTGTGAAGTCTCTAGAAATGGCTCCACATTGACAAACTACATTAAAATGATATGACACTTACTGTATCTGTTAGTTTTTCTTATTATAATTATTCTTATTATAGGCAATTTGAGACTTCTGTTTTAAGGAATGAGCTGTAAACACTTTTTGTAACACAATACATTAAACCCTATGGAGAGCTGTGACGTAGGCTGTTTGTTTTCTTAAAGCATATTCAAGTATCAAGCTTACATTTACCTACATTTTTCCAACTTATAACTTAACTTATGAGGCAATATACCTCTATTGAGTGGCCCAGCCCTTCGTATGCATGTTTTTCTATATGTGGCCCTCAGTGAAAACAGTTTAGACACTCCTGGTCTATGACTTTTACTTAAGTAAACACTTTTGTACTCAACCAAAATATTTTAACTCAGTATGGTTTTACTTGTAATAGAGTATTTTAAGACCATTAGACTTTTGCTCAGGTACAGGGTCTGTGTATATACTCATGTACTTATATACATACTGAAATGGGCATTTGAGCAGAATAAATACTTTTTGACGTAAATACTTTTGTACTCAACCAAAACATTTGAACTCAGTATTTTTGTACTTGTAATCGAGTATTTTAAGACCATTAGACTTTTGCTCAGGTAAAGGGTCTGCTCTGCCTGAAGCAACACCTTTTAATCAGTATGTTTTACTTGTAATCGAGTATTTTAAGACCATTAGACTTTTGCTAGGGTAAAGGTGAAGGAGAATCACTCACCAGGTGTTTGAGGTCCTCTTCAGAGAGCCCTGCATACAGGTATCGCTGCTGCTCAAACTCATACCTGGTGGTCTTTGTAACCACTGCTACTTTCTCAGGTTTGAATCCAGCTGTAGGCAGCGAGGAGGCGTGTTTTAGTGAAGAGTGAAAGGTCTGAAGTGAGTTTCCATTCAGCAGACTGACAGCTCGAGTCCCCAGACCCAGCAAGTTCACCACCGAGCGGCGAGGCATTCTCACAACAAGTGACCACACACCCATAAACTCAATCACATGTCCAATTAACAGGTTACTGAGGACTCTCTGCTGTTACATACTGCGTTATATGTCAGTCCTCTGGTTAATTCACTGAATTTGGAAAGCCCAAATAAAGTCACACCACGCCCAGTTGCCAGGGAAGGTCACCAGTCCTGTCAATCAAACTATAGTTACCCGTTTATGACTCCAAAATATGCCTTTACCAAGTGGAGTATTTCCTCAGAGATTCACCGAAAACACAATTCAGCTCGCAGTTTAACTGACGTTAGTAACCATGCCAACCGTATTTGGTCAGGTTAAAAGACAGCGTTACGAGCTGAGCTCAACAAGCTAAACGAAGCTAGCAGTTTGCTTTCAAGGCTTCCTACGAACTGTAACGGCTGGGTTCACTCTTTCCACACACCACACACAGCTCTGCCTCATTACTCAAGTCCAGAAGAGTTCAAACTGGAGCTGAAACACCTGAGCTGAAGAATGAACGACAACACAAGAAACTCTGGCAGCACTGCACGTCCCATGAAGGTTGGCACGTAGTAGCCTGGGTTTACGTACGCGACGTAACTTCCTATTGGCTGCGCGCCTGTCAGTCAAATAAGTTTTGTTTTGGCTGACAGCACGCCCGTGATCCATGATGCGTTCAAAGACACGCGTAAGACTGGGAAAAGTCAAATATAAATACTAGCAGAAAAAAACTGTTCGTTGTAGCTTTCAGTGATAAATAAGTCCAAATGTGGCCGATATCAGGATTTTAAAAGTGGGCCAACTGAGGCCCCGAGTCACCCAGACACCTAGATAAAGTATTTCAATTGTTATAGTTGTTAAACACTTAAAATCCTTATGTATGTCTTTGATGAAAGGCCAAAACGTACATCTAAATATATTTTATCTCAAATATTATTAGCTTATAAAACACCCACCATGGTTTTCTAGAAATTCCTAGAATGGGTATGACTTCAATGAAAGCTATGACCCTTCAATTTCTTTCAGGCAGATTGACCTTTGACATTTCCTTTGTTATGCCCTTCAAAGAGGGGTATTGGCTTTGCCCTAAAATACTGACTACGTTTCTTTTTTTCGTCATTCACTGAATGTAAATGTTTAACGTGTAGGTGTAACTGTAAAAAGCAGAAGTAGAGGGGCTTTAAGCCTCTTACTCTGTGAAACTAATATATGATGAAGAAATATTGGGCCTTGGTTTGACTGGTGTAAATTACTCTGTACCTGAACACAACAATGATGGACAGCATGAAGCAGAGCAGCACATGTGTTATTATCACAGCTGATAGGGTTGATAATGGCATACTGCAAACTGCACCCTAGTTCCACTTCCTTACTTGCAACATTGATCACATGCTTTTGACCACAAACTGGAAAAACAGTGTCCAAAAAAACAGTTTCAGTCTGAGACAAAATGACATAAAAGACACTTTTAGGAATTCACAGTATTTAAGAAAAGAGGGCTGTTGCTGAGGCGTTACAACACCTCCATCTGGTTTCAAGAGTTTTAAGAGTCATATGCAGGTTTATGATGCTGCTTCTTAAGACCTGGATGAACTTACTGTGACATCTTACATTTGTTTTCGTGAGGTTATGCTGACTAATGTGCCCTGATATACATCTTTTTAAAGCAGACATTTTATTCACAGCAGGAGAGGCTCAAGCAATACTTATTACATAATGACTTTGTTCAGTTCAAGTGTCAGGACAGAGAGATAGTGAGCCACACCAGGACACTGAAACTGAGGCAGCTCGATGGAATTTAGCCATAATCTATTTCAATATGTACACCTGTCTTACTGTCAAAAAAAAAACGTTGGGTGAAAAATACCCGTTATTTAATCATCATCTTACAAGATTCACACCTGACGCCTCCCCAGATTAAAGGGTGAAAACCAACCCCAGGTTTGTTTTGGAATAAACTTTCACTATGTTTGTGGTGTTTTTGGTTTTGTGTCTGTAATTCTTAAATCTTCCACATAGCTCTTGCTCATCGTGGCAGAGGGCTACAGTGCTTCTTCAGATACAGCCACACCACACACTTGGACTTTTAGTGGGATTTTAGTTATTTTTGGGGAGATATACATCGTTTTGTTTTTTTGAAAAATCCTAGTCCTCACTTTGACTCCTGCTAACTGTGTCTGCTTTCTGCATTTTTGACATTTTTGTAGCTGCTACTAGGGTAAGGTATTCACAATCCCTGTGTTTCTCTCCAACACACAAGAAAGCACAGGCAGTATGAGAAAATAAAGACCTTTTTGAACATTAAAGCATGGCCCAGAGACACTGAATACTGATATACACCTGAACATCAGCAGGAGAGGACTCTTTAAAGTAGAGACACTACATACTGATATACACCTGAACATCAGCAGGAGAGGAGTCTTTAAAGTAGAGACACTACATACTGATATACACCTGAACATCAGCAGGAGAGGACTCTTTAAAGTAGAGACACTACATACTGATATACACCTGAACATCAGCAGGAGAGGACTCTTTAAAGTAGAGACACTACATACTGATATACACCTGAACATCAGCAGGAGAGGACTCTTTAAAGTAGAGACACTACATACTGATATACACCTGAACATCAGCAGGAGAGGACTCTTTAAAGTAGAGACACTACATACTGATATACACCTGAACATCAGCAGGAGAGGACTCTTTAAAGTAGAGACACTACATACTGATATACACCTGAACATCAGCAGGAGAGGACTCTTTAAAGTAGAGACACTACATACTGATATACACCTGAAAAGGAGCATCTTATGTCCTCTTTAGATATACATTCTGAGACGTTTAATCACTTACAGAAATGATTCATTCATTGGTGTAACACAGAGTAGGGAATAGTGTTTGTACGAGGCTTTATGACCTGATTTGAGGGGTATTCTTCACTAATTATATTCATCTTCACCAGGGAATATTCCCATACAGTGAGGTCACTTATTACAGTACAAGCTCTACTTCTTCAGCTAATTGTGGTGTGTCATTTACTCTGCGGAATAACCTCAAACTATACACGTCCCCAGTGAGCTGATCAGTTAAACTGCTTATTGGTTTATGATATAAACAATATGTGTCTGTATAAGGTATAAGGTAAGACTCTACTAATCAGGAGGAGATGAGGAAAAGGAAAGTGAGGATGAGGAGAGCTGAGGAAGACGTCTTGCTCTCTATATTTATTTTAGTTTGTAATTATCAACTTACAATAACTACTTATTGACTTGTTTACACTTTTTACTGCCTTGACCGTATTGTTCTTGTATTTGTATGGTAATGTATTGTTTTGTAAGCGTACTGTTCAATGTTCATACTGTAGGTCCAATTTATAGTCACTTATATATTAAAGGTTTAGCTTGTATTGTCAAAATGACACTTATGCACCATCTGGAATACTTAGAATTTCGCTGTACTGTGTGTAGTGACAATAAAGGAATCAATCTAATCTATATGGACCGCTCAATAATAACTGTCAGATGATTTCTGTAACAACTCTCAACAAAGTTTTGACATCTGGGCTTCACCTGAAACTGTGTCATAGGGCTAACGGTGTTATTGTGGGAGGACCATTTTCTAATTCCCTCCCTCTCTCTTCTCTCTCTCTCTCTCTCTCTCCTGGATGTCTTCCCTGCCGTTTCCAATCACCATAGAGCCATGAGACTCATTTGATTCCTCCACACACTCTCCTGTTGGAGCTCCATCCTCCATCTTCCTGCAGAGAGAAACCACACACACCTGAAGAGGTTTGTGATTAATACGCTTTCATTCTGTTGTGCTTTAAATGTTTGAGGTACGAAGGGGTGACATGCAGCTTTTACCTGGGTTCATCTTTTTTGATCACATAGTTGATTATTTGAATAGAAAGGAAATAAATATGAGTCTAAGAAGTACAAGAAGGTGTGCAAAATAGACAGAGGTGTAAAGTAACTAAGTACATTTACTCTACAGTACCTAAGTAAAATGTTGAGGTGCTTGTACTTTACTTGAGTATTTCATGTTATGCTACTGTGTACTTCTACTCCACTACAGTTCAGAGGTAAATGGTGTACTTCTACTCCACTACATGTATTTAATCCCTTTAGTTACTTCACAGATGTGGATGAATGATGTGAAATATAATCAAGTGAATCAGACTTTAGTTCCACCTGGAGTAAATTCACAAGCTACCCTGCAGTATACAAAGTCATTCAAACTAGCTGCACCTTTACCAGCTTGAGAACACTTTCATGATCAATCATTATAAAACATATCATATATATTATTCTGAAATGGACCAATCTGCACAATGACTACTTTTACTGTCGCTACTTTCACTATATTTTGATGAGAATACTTTTATACTTTTACTTGAGGAACATTTTGAATGCAGGACTTTTACTGTAACAGAGTATTCCTACACTCTGGTACTTCTACCTTTACTCAAGTACAAGATCTGAGTACTTCTACTTTTACTCAAGATCTGAGTATTCTACTTTTACTCAAGTACAAGATCTGAGTACTTCTACTTTTACTCAAGTACAAGACCTGAGTACTTCTACTTTACTCAAGTACAAGATCTGAGTACTTTACTTTTACTCAAGTACAAGATCTGAGTACTTCTACTTTTACTACAAGTACAAGGTCTGAGTACTTCTACTTTTACTCAAGATCTGAGTACTTCTACTTTTACTCAAGTACAAGACCTGAGTACTTCTACTTTTACTCAAGATCTGAGTACTTTACTTTTACTAAAGTACAAGATCTGAGTACTTCTACTTTTACTCAAGTACAAGATCTGAGTACTTCTACTTTACTCAAGTACAAGATCTGAGTACTTCTACTTTTACTACAAGTACAAGGTCTGAGTACTTACTTTTACTCAAGATCTGAGTACTTCTATTTTACTCAAGTACAAGATCTGAGTACTTCTACTTTTACTCAAGTACAAGACCTGAGTACTTCTACTTTTACTCAAGATCTGAGTACTTCTACTTTTACTAAAGTACAAGATCTGAGTACTTCTACTTTTACTCAAGTACAAGATCTGAGCACTTCTACTTTTACTCAAGCACAAGATCTGAGTACTTCTACTTTTACTCAAGTATTTATAGATCTCAGCTTGCTCTACGCCAAAACCTGTATTGCATTGCTTTGGAAAAAAGGCTCACAGCACAATTATCACTCATTGGTCAAGACGGATGCTGTCAGGCCTTCCATTGGAGGAGATATCCTATTATTTATGTCCAGACAGCATGTGTTTAAGAACGTATGGAGGCCCTTCATTAACGGCCCGTCCACACGGCGGCGTGCGTTGAAGCTTCAACGCTTCTGCCCATTCACTTTGAATGGGGTGACGTCACGTTTCGCCGAACTGCATTGTGGGAGCGAAGCGTAGCTTCAGAAGCGTTGCTCGCTGCAAAAGTTGAGCAATGTTCAACTTTTGAAGCTTCGGCGGAAGCGTCAGCCAATCAAATCATATGCCAGTACAAGCTCTAGCCAATCAAACCACGTGCTTGTGTGTCAGGGGCGGGAGATTCATGTGATGGTTGTTGGTCGAGTTTCAGCCCCCCCCCACCGGCAAGCTTCAACGCACGCCGCCGTGTGGACGGGCCGTAAGGATCTGAATGTATCTAAAGGTCAAGAGGATGCATAATTTTAATATGATGGCCTTGTCTATATTAATAGAACAATAATGTCATTGTTAGCTAATGAATGTTTCCATGCTGAACAACGGCAACATGACAACGTTTTCATTGGTCCCTCTTCTTTAGAGAAGACCAGGAAATTATGGATACACGGATCGTTCAAATCAATAGGCACGCAATGACTCTAAATAATAATGATCACGCCACAAACACACATTCAAACTAAAGGAACCAGCCTGTTTGGGAAATGTGAGAAGTAGAAGTACAGGTATTGAGTTCAACTGTAAGAAGTAGAAAGTACAGGTATTTGTGTTCAACATGTAAGAAGTAGAAAGTACAGGTATTTGGGTTCAACATGTAAGAAGTAGAAAGTACAGGTATTTGTGTTCAACATGTAAGAAGTAGAAAGTACAGGTATTTGTGTTCAACATGTAAGAAGTAGAAAGTACAGGTATTTGAGTTCAAAATGTAAGAAGTAGAAAGTACAGGTATTTGAGTTCAACATGTAAGAAGTAGAAAGTACAGGTATTTGTGTTCAAAATGTAAGAAGTAGAAAGTACAGGTATTTGAGTTCAACATGTAAGAAGTAGAAAGTACAGGTATTTGTGTTCAAAATGTAAGAAGTAGAAAGTACAGGTATTTGTTGTTCAACATGTAAGAAGTAGAAAGTACAGGTATTTGTGTTCAACATGTAAGAAGTAGAAAGTACAGGTATTTGGGTTCAAAATGTAAGAAGTCAGAAAAATAAGTAGTGGAGTAAAGTACTGATACCAGAAAAATGTACTTAAGTACAGTAATGAAGTATTTGTACTCCATACTTCCACCTCTGTTGTTATTGTTGTATCTGCTTGTTGCCAGTATGAACTGATGTGCATGTCTTTCTCACAGCAGGATGCAGCGCTTCAGAGAAGGCATTCACATCCGGACGATGAAGGCCAAGAGGAAAGTGGAGGAGATCTCCAAAGAGAACGTCCAGGCTTTCTTCAAGAAGAACGCCTTGTTCTCTTCACAGTGGCAGCAGTTGTCGTAGGTGTGTATCCCTCTGCAAGATTAAAGGTCCTCTATTATGCAAAATGCACTTTTGCAAGATGTGTCTCCGGTGTGTCAGGGAACTCACGCAGCGTCAGAAAATAAAACCCTCTTCTTTTCCTCCGTACCCAAATCTCTAAAAACGGGGGAACAACGGAGCTGATCCAGATTTGCGTCCGATATGACGTAATATCTGAAATGTGGGCGGGCTTTACACCAACGACCCTATCAGAAACGTTGCTATCAGAAACAATGCGCAACGTGTTTTGGACGTAATATGGTCTGTGTTTACATTAGCATCGCTAACACTCAGAGCTAACCTGTACTGGAGAGAGTATGTGTAAAGAAGCAGGAAATAAAAAAAGTATACTCACTTGTGGTAAACCTTTTTTGAGCTCCATACTTCTATTAGAATCAGCACTTTAGTAACAGGGCTGAAATAGAGGGGTATGAGGCATGGCTAGAATGGGTGATCTGTTTGGTATTTGGAGCAAAACACTTCATAGACATGTTTTTTATATATCTGAGATCTATAATATATGCCTACAAATAGTATAATAGGAGACCTTTAATGCAAACGTCTGAGACCTGTTACAGTCTGTGTCTGCATTACGTTAACAACACTGACTTCTCAATGCATCAAAGACTCAGTACTCTCTCTCTCTCGGCAGGAATCGTTCTGGGATTCGCGCTCCGTCCGTATAAGATGACCTATCGAGAAGTGAAGTACTTCTCTTTCCCCGGGGAGCTGTTGATGAGAATGCTCCAGATGCTCGTTCTCCCCTTACTGGTCTCCAGTCTGATAACAGGTAACACACATTGCATCATACAGGTCACTGCTGTGCACTTCACTTTGCTCTGGATTCAGTTTTCCTCCAGTCAGCCAAAAAAATAATTGGAATACGATGGAAACCCCCACATACTTTATTTATTAAAGGTTCATGTCATGGCCATTTCTACTGATCATAATTCCATTGTTGAGGTCTACTAAAATAGATTTATATTGTGCAATGTTCCAAACTCACATTGGTTTCTCATACAGCATCTCCCCCCCCCCCCCTCCCTGTGAGCCCAGTGGCCGTCTGCGAGACAGCGAGACACAGCAAAGCCCAGCCCGAAACCACACACACACCCGCAGCCTGGCTGGGAGTTTGTGTGTGCTCACACACCGACTCACAGCCTCGCCGCGTCCCGCCGTCTCAGGGAGGAGAAATCGGCAGAGCTGCAGCTGAGAAAAGATTGAGTGTGTGTGTGTGAGGAAGTCCGTGGATTGGTCAATTTGGACCAATCCACGGACTTAACGTAACGGCTCCGCGGACGTAACGAACGGCTCCACGGATTGGTCCATTTTGACCAATCCACGGAGGGGTCGTCGTTACATCACTTGGTTCCCGGAAGAAAAAAATGGAAAAAGAGAAATGTCCGACGAGGCGTTCTGGGACAGCATAGACAGGTATTTTCTGTGTTAGAGTTTTACTCGCTATAGGGTGTACTTTGAGGGTTAGGACTCTGCAGACGGTTTACATGCAGAAAAACCTTCATAACACACAAGGGGACGGGTAATAACCAGAAAAGCATGACATGGGCCCTTTAAGCAATGGATATCATCCTTCCATGACCTACTAATCTCAGAGCTGTCAATCACTTCTGCTAATAAGGCTAAGGGGGGAACATTAGGGACTATTCAAAGAGCTGCTGATCTGGTTATATCATTCATGTAAATTAAGATTGTACATATATGGACACCTTGGTGCATTTGTAGATTATTAGGAGTCAATCTCAATTCAGTTTAAACAGATGAAATGTTATGGGGGAAAAAAAAAATGTATGATTGTATTTGGATGTGGACAAATTGTTATGCTATAATATAAATAATATATATAATATAATAGATGATGAACTCAGACGATTGCTAACAAACATCAGGTAGGATTTTCTGTGAAATGGCAAGATGGGTGGGAAGGGGGAGGGACGGGTGGCATGGGAAAGGGAGTCACAGTCAACTTTATTGTCAATCTCAAAATATGTTTGTACACACAGAAAGATCGAAATACTGTTTCCCACAGTCCCGAGGTCTAAAAAAAACACATATTAAAATTCAAGAACACTCAATAATTTACAAAAAAACCTCAAAATAACCGTTTACTTCAAGTAAGCAGGATATATATATATAAAAAAGAGATGATGTACAAATGAGAGTGGAGAAATGTCCATAGCAGCGTAAAAGTGACTGGTAAGCATAGCAACTGAAACCAGCTCTAACTATAGGTTGAAAATTACAAAATTAAAAGTAAAGACATGACATAGGCCCTTTCTCATTTCACTAATTACCCCTCCTCGACTCCTCCGCTCTCATCTCCTGTGGGCGGGACTAAGACACGAGGATAGGAGTCGAGGATAGGAGTCGAGGAGGGGAGTTAGAGAAATGAGAAAGGGCCATAAAGGACTTATACTATTCTCTGCATATAAAACTCTGGAAATCAGTTTAGACTTTTTATTTATCCTGTTGGTTTCATGTTTGAAAATGCCTGAAAATCAATGTTTGGTCAAATTGTGAAACAGCGTCTCAGATAAACGTTCGTTTTTTTCCGAGCTGGTTCAGGGGGAGGTCAGTAGTGACTGAGGAGGCTGACCTCTGCCCAGCTGGGTGATGAAGAACCCCACTGACTCAGTTACAGAGAACACTTTCATTCCAATTTAATTACACAAGGTGCTCCGTCCTCAGGTCTAATCTCCTGGTTCCCAGCAGCTGCTCTCAAACACTTTTGTATGTGTTCCCACCACAAATTAGGAAAATGTCAAAGTAGCAGATGTACGAAATTGACACTGAGTAAAAGTTAACCAGAGCTGCATTAACGGCAAATAGAAAAACCAGGCTTGGATGTTGTGTTGAGTTACAAAAAGGGGAGGGAAGGAGAGAAAAAGAGAGAAGGAAACAGAAAGACAGGAGCGAGGTCGGAAAAGATCTTGAAAAGCCAGCTGTACGGCGTGGTTTTGAATTCAGCTGTCAGTGTTCTGTCATCTCGGAGTATCTCGTCCCCTCTTCCTTCACCACTCCTTACTCTCATCTCCTCCTCTTTCCTGCTGATGTCAAAAGAGGTCGATGTACAGTACACGCTTCTAACATTCCCGTATAAAACGTTTCCTCTCATTAAGCCTACATTCAGTTGCCCATCAGTCATCAGTCCAGACTTGAAATGCTCCCGTACACCATCTCACTTTCACTATTCAATATCAAACACTATTCAATATTCATAATAAGATAAGAAGTACTTCAAAATAACAATATTGGAGAGATAAAGCTGTATATTTTTACATGTCTTAAAGGTCCCATGACATGCTTTTCTGGTTCTTACCCATCCCCTTGTGTGTTATGAAGGTTGTTCTGCATGTAAACAGTCTACAGAGTCACAAACCTCAAAGTACACCCTGTAGCGAGTAAAACTCTAACACAGAAAGACCTGTCTATGCTGCCCCAGAACGCCTCGTTGGACATTTCTCATTTTCCATTGTTTGCTTCCTGGGTTCAGTGATGTGTGAACACCCAGATCAACAACAAATGACCGGATTGGCCCAAATGGACCAATCCGCGGAGCACCTCACACACCAGGATCCCTTGGCTAACTAACAGGGAGTCCTCATTGACTTGCATAGAGCTCCCTGAACGCTGGTAATAGACGAGTTGGGATGGTGGAGAATGCTCTCTGCAGACCCATTCTCACAGCGTTATAAACCTTTCTCTCAATATCAAGCCACACTTATTGTTTCTACTTCGGCTGTGAGTGTGTGTGTGTGCTCAGGATGAGTTTCGCTTGTTCTCGCTGTATCGCCGACCGGAAACCTGTCCGCTCCTCGCAGCAACGAGCCTCGCAACGTCCCGACCAATCAGAGCACACTGGGCTCACAGGGAGGGGGGGGGGGGCAGGAGCTCCAACAAGCCGTTTAGGACAGAGAGTGAATAACAGACTATACAGAGATGCTGTATGAGAAACCAATGTGAGTTTGGAAAATTGAACAATGTAAATCTATTCGAGTAGACCTCAACAATGGAAATATGATCAGTGGAAATGGCCATGACATGGGACCTTTTGGCGCGTTTCCACTACAGCGCGGAGCACGGTTTAAGAGGGCTGTGACGTCAGCGGCCCGTCTTTGGTTGCGTTTCCACTTGGCCTAGTACCGGCCGGCGGGTCCTAATTCACAGTTTTTCTGGCCTCATAAAATTCGTGGGTCCAGGGCCAGAGACAACGAGGCTGAGTCGGGCTGAGTATGCTAAACTAGAGAGAGAATCGCTGGCAAGGGGGCTACAACTACAACAAGATGGACATATTTGACCGTGATTTAATTGTAATACACGTTTCAAAATGATGCCGAAGTAACAACATACTGATACCGGTTAGTAAAAACCATGAATTAATGCTTTGTCAAGTCTGCAGACAGACGGCAGGCGAAAAACCTTTTAAAATGCGTGTTTTTCTAGATGGAGATTGGCTAAGCTAACGCAGTATATGCTCCGACCGTCCACACTCACAACAACGGCCTACAGACATAAATAAAGCAGCAACTGTATTCTCCATGACACAGGCAGTCTGTGGTTTGTACTTGTTTAACTTTTGTCTAGTTTCTGAACATACATGAGGAGCTGTGAGCTCTGAGTGCTAACAGCTAACGGCTGTGTGTTGTTTTCTGGGGTTCTCTGAAGATGACGTCACGGCTCCGTCTACACTGCGTTACTATAGTTACTACCCCAGTTCCTAAACTGTAATGGAAATGCGCCATAAAGTGAGCCAGTCCTAACGAGGCCCAGCCATACCGAGCGGGGCCGAGCGAGGCCGTGTAGTGGAAACGCGCCATTTAACTCCCCTTTGATGGGATGCTTTGAAGAAGACGATTGTTGTTTTAAACATGTTCTTATTTCTATTCAGGCTCTCTAACTAAATGCAACGATAAGCAGAAAAAGAGAGTTTTTAAAGCTGCTTTTCACGTATTTCTCCTCATATATTGCATTTATTCTTTCCATAACACCTGGTTTTCATTTAAATTTCAAACCTTTATTTATCCAGGTGTATCCCATTGAGATCATTGATCTCTTTTTCAAGGGAGACCTGCTCAAGTAGGTTCCACATGAAACATAAAAACATAGACAGAACAACAAAAAGGACATCATACAGTAGCATTACAGGGATTACAAATTACATAACTATCCACATGAACAGGTACCAACAGCTTCTGATTCAGTAGCATCCAACCGAGCTTTAAAAGCATTTAGTGGCACCAGATTGCTCAGTTTCCATTTTAATTGCAGACTATTCCAAGACAGTGGAGCTGCGCATCTAAATGCTATCTTCCCTAAGACAGTCCTAGCAGTTGGCACATTTAATAAAACCACAGCATGCGATCTCAGGCAGTAGCCACTTACAATTCGCCGTGAGATCAGGGTGGAAGTTTCCCTAACATGGCTTTGTATATAAAAATGTACAGTGACTGAGCCTCCGTCATACTTGCCAACCTTGAGACATCAGAAATCGGGAGCATTTCCAAAACCACCGCGGGGGGGGGGGGGGGGGGTGCTAGTGGATCGCCGGAGCTGTATTAGATTAACATTAACATGCTTCTTGTAGTTGTAAGTGCACTGCCTTGCGGCCTGTAGCACCGTGTAGCATATGTGTGGGCTGGACCTGTATTTTACAGGAAAGAGGGTAGAATTGTTCTGTTGTTCTTCCTCACCCTCTCAGACTTTCGGTTGCGCGCGCTACTAAAGAGACGCGCTACCATGGAAACCAATCAATGGTGTAGCTGTATTAAAGTCCGAGTGGAAACAGTCCTGAGTAAATCTGATTTTGTCAGAAATAGGGAGAAATGCGGGAGAAATATGACCCCGGGAGGAAACCGGGAGAGGGCAATGAAATCGGGAGTCTCCCGCGAAAATCGGGAGGGTTGGCAAGTATGGCCTCCGTACAGTTAGCGAAGGCAAACCAGCCCTTGCATACAGGGTACAGTGATGGAACAGTGATACTGGTGGAAGCATAACAAAAAAAGAATCTGCCTACTGGTTCAAAATAACCACATTGGAGAGATAAAGCTGTATATTCTTACATGTCTTAATAATTCTCTGTATTAACCCTGTCCTCTAGGAATGGCAGCGTTGGACAGCAAAGCGTCAGGAAAGATGGGCATGAGAGCCTTGATTTATTACATGACCACGACCTTCATCGCAGTCTTCACCGGGATCATCGTTGTCCTCATCATTCACCCCGGGAAAGGATCCAAAGCGGAGTTTGGAAAGCAGCAAAAGATCGAGCAAGTCAGTCCTGCAGACGCCTTCTTAGATCTGATCAGGTGAGAAAAGATAAGATGCACATTTCTCAAAGTTGTTGAAGTGACTGTTATTTTGTATTAATTGCTTTTATTTACGTCTAAATGTGTGCACATGAATAAATGTGTCTGTGTTACTGTATTTGTTTTTTGTAAATTGTGTAACTTTTTTCATAGTTAATATTTTTGTATGCATGCTTCTTAGTTAACATTAAGCTGTCTTTGGGTCTTTTCTGCTGTGACAATGTAAATGTCCCCTCTGTGGGACTAATAAAGGTATTCTGATTCTGATTCTGATTCACAGACAACATCGTCTCTTAACAACTCTGTTATTTCTCTTTCCAGAAACATGTTTCCTCCAAACCTGGTCCAGGCCTGCACCCAGCAGGTGAGCTTTATATGGGTGTTAAACTAAACGAGGTCTCAGAAAGCCATGCAGTGTTGATGTCACCCACAAGATAACAGATGATTAAGAGATCGAGTGTGTAGACATTTTGGCCTTTTACTGACCCCCGTTGTTCATGTTTTCCAAGCCTGACCATCCAGAGCCACTGGTTTGTTTTTAACAGAGATGGCAAGAGTACACACATCCTTTACTCAAGTAGAAGTACAGATACTCGTGTTTAAAAATACTTTGGTGAAAGTAGAAGTACTGACTAAACTTCTTTGCTCAAGTAAAAGTAAAGAGGCTTTGAAATGTACTTCAGTAAAAAGTACCCATAACTAGCAGCTGTTTTAAAGAGTACCTGACCTCCCTTTATATTAATAGAACAATAATGTCATTGTTAGCTAATGAATGTTTCCATGCTGAACAACGGCAACATGACAACGTTTTCATTGGTCCCTCTTCTTTAGAGAAGACCAGGAAATGATGGATACACGGATCGTGTTCAAATCAATAGGCACGCAATGACTCTAAATAATAATGATCACGCCACCAAACACACATTCAAACTAAAGGAACCAGCCTGTTTGGGAAATGTAAGAAGTAGAAAGTACAGGTATTTGTGTTCAACATGTAAAGTAGAAAGTACAGGTATTTGTGTTCAACATGTAAGAAGTAGAAAGTACAGGTATTTCTGTTCAAAATGTAAGAAGTAGAAAGTACAGGTATTTGGGTTCAACATGTAAGAAGTAGAAAGTACAGGTATTTGTGTTCAACATGTAAGAAGTAGAAAGTACAGGTATTTGTGTTCAAAATGTAAGAAATCAAAGTAAAAAGTCGTCAGAAAAATAAGTAGTGGAGTAAAGTACTGATACCAGATAAATGTACAGGAAAAAGGGGATTTTGCACAATAGGTGACCTTTAAGCTAATACGCATGCCATTTTGTTGAGTTTTAGGGCTTTCATTGTGAAAGGGTATTGTGACCTGGAAGACACCAAACGTCAATTAATTTGATTACTCCGGAGCGTTTAGTCTTATTTATGGTCTTTCTTAAAGGACATGGATGGATATTCATCAGCTGCAGGAAATACTCACATCTTCTACGATTTTGCATAATAGGTGACCTTTAATTCTCTCCTTTCTCCAGTTCAAAACCAAGTATGGAAAGCGGGTTGTCACTGTGACGATGACGGTGAACGAAACCCTCTCAACTCCACCAATGCGACCCAGGAGGTGATGGAGATCTCCAGAGAGGAAGCGATCCCGGTGCCGGGCCAGGTCAACGGGGTCAACGCTCTCGGGCTGGTGGTCTTTTCCGTGTGCTTTGGTTTGATAATTGGCAACATGAAGGAGCAGGGCCAGATCCTCAGGGACTTCTTCGACGCCTGAATGAAGCCATCATGCGCCTGGTGGCCATCATCATGTGGTAAAAGTTCACTGTGAGAGGCAGGAAGTAGTGGAGTACAAATACTTTGTTACTGTACTTAAGTACGTTTTCTGGTATCAGTACTTTACTCCACTACTTATTTTTCTGACGACTTTTTACTTTGACTTCTTACATTTTGAACACAAATACCTGTACTTTCTACTTCTTACATTTTGAATACAAATACCTGTACTTTCTACTTCTTACATTTTCCAAACAGGCTGGTTCCTTTAGTTTGAATGTGTGATTGGTGGCATGATCATTATTATTTAGAGTCATTGCGTGCCTATTGATTTGAACACGATCCGTGTATCCATCATTTCCTGGTTTCTAAAGAAGAGGGACCAATGAAAACGTTGTCATGTTGCCGTTGTTCAGCATGGAAACATTCATTAGCTAACAATGACATTATTGTTCTATTAATATAAAGGGAGGTCAGGTACTCTTTAAAACAGCTGCTAGTTATGGGTACTTTTTACTTAAAGTGGACCTATCATGCTATATTGAATAATATAGTGTAGGACCATACCTATATAAGGCATATTTTACTTTTTTTTTTTCAAAATACCAAACAGATCATGCATTTTAGCCATGCCTCATTTTGCTCAATTTGACCATTTCTAGCTCTGGGCAGATTATGTGAGAACAGCACCGCCTACAGGCCTGGCATATGAACTACAGCGTCTCCAGCGCTTTCGAACGGCAATGGCCGTGGCTGTCTCCTCCTGATTGGTGGAGTTGGCCCAATAGCCGTAGCGCCACCGTCCTGACGTCAGGACAGTGTTCAAATCTGGATCAGTTTTTATCAGATCCGTGCAGCCCCTTTTTTAGAGATTTGGGTATGGAGGAAAATAGAGAGGGTTGTGTTTTCTGACACTTGGTGAGTTCCCTGGAACACCGGGGACACATATTCATGTAGAAAAGACGTACAAAAGTGCATTTTGCATGATAGGTCCACTTTAAGTACATTTCAAAGCCCTCTTTACTTTTACTTGAGTAAAGAAGTTTAGTCAGTACTTCTACTTTTACCAGAGTCTTTTAAACACGAGTATCTGTACTTCTACTTGAGTAAAGGACGTGTGTACTTGTGCCATCTCTGGTGAGAGGTGTTTCCTGTTATATAAATGTCATCATCATCTTCCTCGCTCTTCCTCTCTCAGGTACGCTCCTATCGGGATCCTGTTCCTGATCGCAGGAAAGATCGTGGAGATGGATGATCTGACTCAGATGGGCGGCCAGCTGGGCATGTATACCATCACGGTGATAATCGGGTTACTAATCCACGGAGTTCTTATTCTTCCCACTCTCTATTTTGTTATCACTCGGCAAAACCCCTTCACCTTCATCGCTGGCATCCTGCAAGCTCTGGTCACCGCCCTGGGAACATCCTCCAGGTGAGTCCAACACTACCTCACCTCTGTTGTAGTATACAGATGTAGCACTCCAGATAGGACTCCACCCAGCGGAGAATGTATCATTAAGTCTCATTTAAGTATAACTATCTTCTCTGGTTTGATTCTCCCGTGGTTTGAATTCACATAGAGGGTGTTTCTCAATCGCGAGTACGCTTGCTTGGTAGCACATGTCTGCCGAGCATCTTGCTTCAGAAGCGAGTCAAGAATACTTCCTGGCATTCGGAAAAACGAAGTGTGGAACACGCTAGCAAGTGTGCAGGTGTGCGTCATATGAGAGGCCCCGCCTTACATCTTCCGCCACAGATTTTGGGGAAATTGGTCCGTGCGCAAAGCATTGTGGGGATTTTAAGACCGCGGAGTCTACTCATGTGCAGCCTCGATATTTCTCCAAACGGAGTACGCCGGGCTCGGTAGATTTCCAAGTATGCTGGAGATTGGAACAGTACTTCGGCGGCACTCGATGACGTAGTATGCTTGAAATAGTGGCTCTGAAGCAGCTTTACTCGACATTGAGAAACACCCTAGTCTCTAATTCTCACTTCCTTAGAACAGACAGAAAGGCTCTCTTTTCGACCATGGTTTGAACATATGCAAGTTTCACAATCTGGCCAACACTTCCTGTTTGCCTCGCTGAGACCTTCCCCTTTTCTTGCTTTTGAGTGTATAAAGTGTTGGTACTTTCTGTTGTATGTGGTCAGATCTTGGTACTATCTACTAGTGCAGGACCTCTGGCCTTTCCAGCAATTCTCCGCATTAACTGACCAGCAAAAACACACAGCACAGGAGCTACAGGGAGAGGGATGTTTAAAGCAGGTGCTGATTCATTTTGACCAATCAAACAATCACTGTTAAGCTGCAGAAAAATTAGATTCAACGATGTCTGTCTAATTTGCTACCAATGTATGATTAAAAAGTAGATTACTACTATTTTAGCCTTATACAAAACGCAAAAACACCAACTTAGTGGATTTAAATGAACACATGAAATGCATACACAAAGTTCACAACAAGCTCTAGCAAATAAAGAATCATAGTCACCACAGAACGTATCCGTGGATTCACTAAACACTGTGGATGTGACAGTTATGCAGAGACTCTTACTGTGCAAACAAACGTATATCCAGTCTGTACATAACTCTTGTTAGCTTTAGCCTGAGGCAACCAGCATGTGACAGAAATACAGAAGCATTAGAGCTGTCGGCACTTACTGACATTTTGGATGCAGCTCGTGAGACAAGTTGCTTTTATCTTAAACAGCGCTGCTTGTTTAGAGTTTGTTAGGTAGCGTATCTAGAATAGTTTTAACACAAAGAAGCTCAGTCTAAAGTTAGAAACAGGCCTTTTGTCATGGCCTGGCTCTTGGCCATAACAAAGAACGTGGGAAAGGACACGGTTTAAGGAACGATATTTATTATAATAACTAAACTTAACTAAACAAAAGAGCTACCACAGTGGAATGTGTTAATCAGTAGTATCAGTAGTGGAGGTGTGGGTGTGTGAACGTGGTGTGGTGCAAGGTGTTGAATGCCAAACTAACGGCCCGTCCACACGGCGGAGTGCGTTGAAGCTTGCCGGCGGGCGTGTCTGAAAACTCGACCAACAACCAATCACATGAATCTCCCGCCCCTGACACACAAGCAGCGGTTTGATTGGCTAGAGCTTGTACTGGCATATGATTCGATTGGCTGACGCTTCTGCCGAGGCTTCAAAAGTTGAACATTGCTCAACTTTTGCAGCGAGCCACGCCAGCAAAGCTCCGCTTCGCTTCCCACAATGCAGTTCGGCGAAAAGTGACGTCACCCATTCAAAGTGAATGGTGAAGCTTTCAACGCACGCCGCTGTGTGGCAGAGGAAGGGAAACAAAAGCATATAGGTCAGGTAGCTGCTCTCAAACACAGATCCTTCCACCGAGAGAGCGAGCAAGACTCTGGCCGTTTCTCAATGTCGAGGACGCTTGCTTGGTAGCACATGTCTTCCGAGTCACTTGCTTCAGAAGCGCGAGGCAAGAATCCTTACTAGCCTCGGAAAACAAAGAATGGTGGAACAGGCTAACAGGTGTGCGTCATATGAGAGGCCCCGCCTTAAATGGAGCGCTATTTCCGCCAAAGATGTGGAAATTGGTCCGTGCGCAAAGCATTGTGGGGATTTTAAGACCGCGGAGTCTACACATGTGCAGCCTCGAAATGCTCGCTACGAAGTACGCCGGGCTCGGTAGAATTCCAAGTATGCTGGACATTGGAACAGTCCTTCGGCGGCACTCGATGACGTAGTATGATTGAAATAGTGGCTCTGGAGCAGCCTTCCTCGACATTGAGAAACACCCCCTGGCTCGGGCCTTTCACTCCTCAGGTATCAGCAAGCAGAACATGGCAAAGAGAAAGAATCATTTAATTTAGATCTCAGTCTCCGGCACTGAGCTGTTGAAGCCTTTGGTTCAGTCACGGTAATGCAGCGAGTTCACTTTGAAGATGTTACGCTTCATGTCCTCTCTAGACTAAATGGTGATCTTTAGAGTACATGCTGATGCATTTGAATGAGGATAAAAGGCTTAGTTTGAAAAGCTAAAAACTCACCTCTTTGCACTGGCTTTTAATAGTGTGTTTTTATATGTCTCTAGTTATTGTGCTAGTTTATCTAGTTATAAATTTCCCGCAACGAAAGGACGCGGCCTCGATAGAATTCCAAGTATCCTGGGCCGTTTCTCAATCGCGAGGATATTGGCTTCCAAGCCAATATTTCAAGGATGCTACGTCATCGAGTGCCGCCGAAGGACTGTTCCAATCTCCAGCATACTTGGAATTCCACCGAGGCCGCGTCCTTGGTTTGGGGGAAATTTCGAGGCTGCACATGGGTAGACTTCGCGTCCTTAAAATCCCCACAATGCTTTGCGCACGGACCAATTTCCCCAAATCTGTGGCGGAAGATGTAAGGCGGGCCTCTCATATGACGCACACCTGCACACTTGCTAGCCTGTTCCACTCTTTGTTTTCCAAATGCCAGGAAGTATTCTTGACTTGCTTCTGAAGCAAGATGCTCGGCTCGGCTGTGCTACCAAGCAAGCGTACTCGCGATTGAGAAACGGCCCTGGACATTTGAACAGTCCTTCGGCAGGACTCGATGACGTAGAATCCTTGAAATAGTGGCTCTGGAGCAGCCTTCCTCGACATTGAGAAACACCCAGTCACTGACTATCAATCTTTGGACCTAACAATTTAAGAAAGGAAAGGCCAACACTCTTGAATCCTTAAAAACATCTCAAAACTCACTCTCTTTAAACTCTGATCAACAACACACTTTACTCGCACTAGGATTAGGACTACTGTTGTTTTCTTGTACTGTGTCGTTCTGATTTTATGTCAAGCTTCTTTGAGCATTAGCAGAAAAATCCAATGTATTATTATGATTATTAAGAAGTATATGTCCCGTGTCTCTGTATGCACCACTTATTAGATTCAAAGGTTGTATTGTCATATGCTCATAAGCTTCAGTGTAGAAATGGCAATGAAATTCTTCTGACCTGAGCTCCTCCAACGATGTAACATATAGAATAAAATACAAAAATATAAAATAAAAAGTAGTGCAAAAAGTCAATATACGTGTAAATAGAATATGATATGTACAAGAACAGAAAAAAACCCGATTTACTATAAATACTACAGCAAATCTCTCGTATGTGTAAACCTGTGGAAATAAAACTGATTCTGTTTCCATTTGTTTTCATGGCTCAGCTCTGCAACCCTGCCTGTCACCTTTAAATGTCTGGAGGAGAACACAAAATTGACAAGAGAATCACACGCTTCGTGCTGCCGGTGGGAGCCACGATCAATATGGATGGAACGGCGCTTTATGAGGCGCTGGCGGCCATCTTTATAGCCCAGGTCAACAACGTGGAGATGAACTTTGGTCAGATCCTCACCATCAGGTAGGGAAGTGGAAATGGCAGACGCTGTTATTTCCATTTTCTGCTACTGTGTACTTTTACTCCACTACAGTTCAGAGGTACATGGTGTACTTTTACTCCACTGCATGTATTTAATACCTTTAGTTACTTTACAGATGTGGATGAATGATGTGAAATATAATCAAGTGTTAAATCAGACTGTAGTTCCACCTGGAGTAAATCCACAAGCTACCCTGCAGTATACAAAGTCATTCAAACTAGCTGCACCTTTACCAGCTTTGAGAACACTTTCATGATCAATCATTATAAAACATATCATATATATTATTCTGAAATGGACCAATCTGCACAATGACTACTTTTACTGTCGCTACTTTCACTATATTTTGATGATAATACTTTTCTACTTTTACTTGAGGAACATTTTGAATACAGGACTTTTACTGAAACAGAGTATTCCTACACTCTGGTACTTCTACTTTTACTCAAGATCTGAGTACTTCTACTTTACTCAAGTACAAGATCTGAGTACTTCTACTTTTACTCAAGTACAAGATCTGAGTACTTCTACTTTTACTCAAGTACAAGATCTGAGTACTTCTACTTTACTCAAGTACAAGATCTGAGTACTTCTACTTTTACTCAAGTACAAGATCTGAGTACTTCTACCTTTACTCAAGTACAAGATCTGAGTACTTCTACTTTTACTCAAGTACAAGATCGAGTACTTCTACTTTTACTCAAGTACAAGATCTGAGTACTTCTACTTTTACTCAAGTACAGATCCGAGTACTTCTACTTTTACTCAAGTACAAGATCTGAGTACTTCTACTTTTACTCAAGTACTAGATCTGAGTACTTCTACTTTTACTCAAGTACAAGATCTGAGTACTTCTACTTTTACTCAAGTACAAGATCCGAGTACTTCTACTTTTACTAAAGTACACGATCGGAGTACTTCTCCACCTCTGGTTATCAATAAGAGAAATGCAGATATAGAATAGTTTCTCTTCTCTTGAATCCAGTATCACAGCCACTGCGGCCAGCATTGGAGCGGCAGGCATCCCTCAGGCCGGACTGGTCACCATGGTGATTGTTTTGACCTCTGTTGGACTTCCTACTGATGACATCACTCTCATCATTGCGGTCGATTGGTTCTTGTGAGTATCTGGTGTAACTTTCACTGACATGATGAATGTTTTAAGGTCAGAACCGTCTCTACTACCACCCAGTGACACACTTCTCTCTCTCAGGGGTCTCGTTCCACTTCTTCCCTTTTGTATTGAATATTTTTTGCGATGAGTTTTAACATAGAAACATAATTAGGTTTCCCAAATTAATCATTTCAATTAGAATACCCTCTCCCAGAAATTACTCAGCTAACTGGGGTAATAGGAAAGAAATCGTTCCCTCCTTTAACTAGGATGCACCAAATCTGAACGTCTGTCAAAGCCTTCCAGCATGAAGACAGAGGGAAGAGCAGCGTTTAATGCTGGAAGTCTCTGTGGTTCAAGGGCAGGATTGTCCCTGTTCACTTTCAGAAGAAAAGTGCTAGGTGTCCAAGCTCAGTATTCAAATCAATGTACCAGAATAAAACCGTACAGACAGAGCTCTCATTGCAAAGAGTTGTTCCCAGAGGTGGGAAGTAGTGGAGTACAAATACTTCATTACTGTACTTAAGTACATGTTTCTGGTATCAGTACTTTACTCCACTACTTATTTCCTGACGACTTTTTACTTTGACTTCTTACATTTTGAACCCAAATACCTGTACTTTCTACTTCTTACATGTTGTACCCAAATACCTGTACTTTCTACTTCTCACATTTCCCAAACAGGCTGGTTCCTTTAGTTTGAATGTGTGTTTGGTGGCGTGATCATTATTATTTAGAGTCATTGCGTGCCTATTGATTTGAACACGATCCGTGTATCCATCATTTCCTGGTCTTCTCTAAAGAAGAGGGACCAATGAAAACGTTGTCATGTTGCCGTTGTTCAGCATGGAAACATTCATTAGCTAAACAATGACATTATTGTTCTATTAATATAAAGGGAGATCAGGTACTCTTTAAAACAGCTGCTAGTTATGGGTACTTTTTAATTAAGTACATTTCAAAGCCCTCTTTACTTTTACTTGAGTAAGAAGTTAATCAGTACTTCTATTTCACCAGAGTATTTTTAAACACGAGTATCTGTACTTCTACTTGAGTAAAGCATGCGTGTACTTTTGCCATCTCTGTGTTCAGGGACCGTCTGCGGACCACCACCAATGTTTTGGGGGATTCGATCGGAGCGGGTATCGTAGAGTTTCTGTCTCGACATGAGCTCCGCAGCAAAGACGTGGAGATGGGGAAACTCCGTGTGGAGGAGAAAGAGAGGAAGAAACCTTACAAGCTCATCTCCCAGGATAGTGATTTTGAAAATGACAAACGTGCTCACAGTGAATCCAACATGTAGGTCACATGGCTCTGTTTGAAAGGATAGAGACCTGATTGCTAGATGATGTTTCCACCATAACGTTGCTGACATTATTTCACACATTTGTTAACGTTCCTTTATTATCTAGTCCTGCATCACGTTCATTTCTGATTTGTATGTTTACTACTTTAATATTTTATCTTCATATAACATGTAGTGATTGAGGTGAAGGTAGATTTAGATACATGTGACAGATTTAAACACTGCATTAAAATAAGCATTTTGTCACCAGGACATAGCTCAACTTAAATAAAAATGTCTCTTTATCGTCACAACATAAGTTAATATTGTGGTTTTTATTACAGGTTATAACAAGAATGCAATGTGTGTGTGTGCGTGTGCGTTGTGCGTGTGCGCGTGTGTGTCTGAATTTTTTACCAACATTGCTAATTTTCTGTAGATATGACAGTGAATATGTTGGGTGATTTAATGCTTGTTAACGCTTCTGTTTTCAATATGAATGTGTGACGCGGATATTGAAGTCTCTCTGAGAAAATGGTGACCTATACTTTTGTTTATTATAACGAAGTTTAGTGAAATAAAATACAAAAATAATTACTGACTGTTTTCGTTTTTATTTCAAATGTCCGGGATCATTTTGGTAGATTACAAACGCAAACGATATTTCCTAAATAATCGCTTTCTTTTCTGAACAACATATCATGTTGTATGGTCTCTGAAGGAGAAGTGAATATGGGTCTCTGAAGGAGAATGAATATGGTTCTCCTCCGAAGGACTACAAGGCTTACATTATACATTTGGATTGATACTGACCTCACCTGCCAGCTTGACAATGATAAAATAAGCAAATTATTGAAAGTTAAGGGAATTTATATAGTTAAAAGTTCTTTAGGAAAATAACTAAAATACATACATTTTATGAGCTGTTTTGAAAAGTATTTATTAAGGGAAGGCGTGAAGCTTAATGCCACAGACAGTAGTACATATGTTTTGCATTGATGGATTGACAGACAGACAGACAGACAGATAGATAGATAGATAGACAGATAGATAGATGATAGTAGATAGATAGATAGATAGACAGACAGACAGACAGACAGACAGACAGACAGACAGAGAAGAATAATGTACGATGTTTCATAAAGTGTATTCCTAGGTTCATTGTGTAAATTACCGTGGATCCGGGAGATGGCGACAGGGCAACAGGTGTATGTTCAGCCTGTCCTAGAAGAAGAGCAGTCCTCTCTGCTTACTACATACATACATATACATTATTATGCTAAAATGCACAACCTCACAGTTGTCATGAAGGAGTTATCTAACCATACAGTGAATATGGTGTTTTGAGCCACGATGAAAACATGTTTATTTCCGCTTTAAAGTCGGGCATTTTAACATGGGGGATCTACGGAAATTGCTCCCTTCTGCAGCCTCCCCCTACCGTCCACTATATGAACTGCAGTGTGTGGCACTTCCGGATTGGCTTCACCGCTGGGTGTACAGCCTGTTGCTCCTCCTCACTTTCCACTTGATATATCACACAGTAAGGACGTCCCATTGCTCTTAAAAAACACATTTCCTTGCTTTCTTCTCCCTTCGCGACAACATTACATATTAAGCCAACATTATCAGACAGAACACTGAATGTGGCAAGAACTTCAAATCTTACATTTAGATTTTTGAAAAGGGATTTTAGCGTTTCTCCATGCATCCCTGGTGGGAGGGACTTTAAAACGCAAGGAAAATACGTAAACAAGGGACGCAAAGGTGGAAATTAAGGGAAGTGATATTACGCAGCTAGTGTAAGGTGCAGAAAACATGTCCTCCTCTCAGAGAAAAGACCTGGGCCGGGCATTGTGCATCATAACCGGGGCCTCAAGGGGCTTTGGTCGGACTGTAGCGAGGGAGTTGTCCCGGTTAGTGAAGCCGGGATCGGTGCTCATTCTCACGGCTCGCTCGGAGGAAAACCTGCGGTCTCTGGAGGTCGAGCTGGCCGGGTCAGAGGCAGGTAAATCCGGCCTTTTGGTGCAGTGTGTACCGGCAGACCTGGCTCAGATGGAAGGGCTGCAGAGCGTCGTTTCAGCCTCGAGGGCAGCTTTCTCTGAACAGATAGATCACGTGATACTGGTCAACAACGCTGGTAAGAACCTGCTAATTACCATTAATCACCTGATAAATGACCCAAAACCAGAGGTGGGAGAAGTACTCGGATCTTGTACTTGAGTAAAAGTAGAAATACTCAGATCTTGTACTTGAGTAAAAGGAGAAGTACTCAGATCTTGTACTTGAGTTAAAGTAGAAGTACTCAGATCTTGTAAACATTAACCTACACACTGTAACCCGTTAATAGTAACCAGGACTGTTCAAGCATAACAAGTACACTGTTTTTAAGACTTTAACCTGCACTCTCATCTGCACACTTTTGTAAATATATTTAACATGTTCATACAAATGCACAACTTTTTACTGTGATATGTTGTTTTAATAGTTACTTTATCACTTTATGTTTGCTGTATTATTATCATTAACCAGTCAATATGCAAATAAAATCAACTGTTATAAAACATTAAAAACTGGCGCAATTTAAACGACGTCAATTATGGGATTTACGAGCAATCACATCGACCAATGGTTTCTTGTTATCTGTCCTTTAAGACTTAAATTCCCCAAATCTGACAAGTTTCAGCTATAATTATTTTATCTTTAATACTTTTGTATGCATGCACAGTTAACATTAAGCTGTCTTTGGCTCTTTTCTGCTGTAACAATGTACATTTCCCCTCAGTAGGACTAATAAAGGTATTCTGATTATTCCAAGCATAAGGGGCAGCATATTTAAAATCTTTTTTTACCTAGTTCTGTTCTCACTTTAGGAACCAGCATCTGAATAGCATCTTATCTTAACCCTCTCTCTCTCTCCAGGCTCTCTAGGGGATGTGTCTCGTTTCACCAGCAGCTTCACAGATATGGCCGAGGTAGACTCCTACCTGTCCCTGAATGTGACTTCCTGTTTGTGTCTGACGGCCCGCCTCCTTCAGGCTCTTCCCCCCCGATCAGGGCTCTGTCGCTCCGTCATCAACATCACCTCGCTGTGCGCCCTGCAGCCTTTTAAATCCTGGGCGCTTTATTGCACTGGAAAGGCAGCTCGGGAGATGATGTTCAGGGTGCTGGCAGTGGAGGAGCCAGACCTCAGGGTGCTGAGCTACTCCCCAGGTGAGGAGGGGGGGCAACAGTACACACATCCTTTACTCAAGTAGAAGTACAGATACTTGTGTTTTAAAAATGGTAAAAGTAGAAGTACTGACTAAACTTCTTTACTCAAGTAAAAGTAAAGAGGGCTTTGAAATGTACTTCAGTAAAAAGTACCCATAACTAGCAGCTGTTTTAAAGAGTACCTGATCTCCCTTTATATTAATAGAACAATAATGTCATTGTTAGCTAATGAATGTTTCCATGCTGAACAACGGCAACATGACAACGTTTTCATTGGTCCCTCTTCTTTAGAGAAGTAGAAAGTACAGGTATTTGTGTTCAAAATGTAAGAAGTAGAAAGTACAGGTATTTGAGTTCAACATGTAAGAAGTAGAAAGTACAGGTATTTGTGTTCAAAATGTAAGAAGTAGAAAGTACAGGTATTTGTGTTCAACATGTAAGAAGTAGAAAGTACAGGTATTTGTTTTCAAAATGTAAGAAGTAGAAAGTACAGGTATTTGTGTTCAACATGTAAGAAGTAGAAAGTACAGGTATTTGTGTTCAACATGTAAGAAGTAGAAAGTACAGGTATTTGGGTTCAACATGTAAGAAGTAGAAAGTACAGGTATTTGTGTTCAAAATGTAAGTAGTAGAAAGTACAGGTATTTGTGTTCAACATGTAAGAAGTAGAAAGTACAGGTATTTGTGTTCAAATGTGAGAAGTAGAAAGTACAGGTATTTGGGTTCAAAATGTAAGAAGTAGAAAGTACAGGTATTTGGGTTCAAAATGTAAGAAGTCAAAGTATAAAGTCGTCAGAAAAATAAGTAGTGGAGTAAAGTACTGATACCAGAAAATGTACTTAAGTACAGTAACAAAGTATTTGTACTCCACTACTTCCCACCTCTGGTGCATATGACAATACAACCTTTGAATCTTTGAATCTTCACAAATATAATTGCTCTGCTCTCCTCTCCTCTCCTCTCCTCTCCTCTCCTCTCCTCTCCTCTCCTCTCTCTCCTCTCCTCTCCTCTCCTCTCCTCTCCTCTCCTCTCCTCTCCTCTCCTCTCCTCTCCTCTCCTCTCCTCTCCTCTCCTCTCCTCTCCTCTCCTCTCCTCTCCTCTCCTCTTCCTCTCCTCTCCTCTCCTCTCCTCTCCTCTCCTCTCCTCTCCTCTCCTCTCCTCTCTCCTCTCCTCTCCTCTCCTCTCCTCTCCTCTCCTCTCCTCTCCTCTCCTCTCCTCTCCTCTCCTCCTCTCCTCTCCTCTCCTCTCCTCTCCTCTCCTCTCCTCTCCTCTCTCTCCTCTCCTCTCCTCTCCTCTCCTCTCCTCTCCTCTCCTCTCCTCTCCTCTCCCAGGCCCTCTGGACACGGAGATGCAGTTGGTGGCCAGATCCAGCACAGCTGATCCAGACCTCAAGAAAACCTTCTCAGACATGTTCTCTGCGGGCCAGCTGCAGACCTGCGAGGCTTCCTGTGCCAAACTGATGAAGCTGCTCCTGGAGGACAGCTTCACATCTGGAGCGCACATCGATGTCTTCGACCTGTAGACACAGCACTTACAGCCAATCAGCATGGGGCCAGATTATTGCCTTGATTTGAACTGAAACTCTTAATGTTGACCCACCACTTATACTGCAGTTATGAATAGGAAGGTTAATAGTTGACTTATCTGTCAATCTTAAATCTCTATGTTGTAGATTTCTATTGTTAATCTTTCCAATGACAGTCTGAAGTATCAAACTCACATTCAAAACATTCCAGTTTAGTTTTTACTCAAGTACAATACCTGAGTATTTCTTTTACTCAAGTACAATACCTGAGTACTTCTCCCACCTCTGGCCAAGACTATAGTGTAGTTGTGATTGAGTGAAACATGACCCCCCAGTAATGCATTTATTCTTCAGGAGGAAGTGCTGGTGCTTAAATCCGGTGCTTCAAACAATATCAATCTTTAACAGCCATGTTCTTACTCAGTCTTTCTGCCTTAAATATGTTCAGGATGATAGAAAAGCCATCTTTACTCTCAGTATTGAAAAGGAGAGTAGAGTCAAGACACGCCTACAGATACTGGTTCAGACGGTTTATCTTGCTCTGTTTATGGTGTGGTTCTGTTCTCAGGTGATGTCTTAAAGCTGATCCCAGGTCTGTGCCATATTCACTGTCACTATAGTAACTGTGTTAGTTGGTTTAAGGTGCCTTACCTGATGTCTGTTTTAGTATGTTAATATGATTCTGTGTTCCTTTTAGTTTAGTAAACTGTGATTATTGCAGCCTTGGCATTTCAATACTTGGGAGGACATGATCCACGTGTTCAAAATACTCTTCACACATTCCTCATGTTTACCTCTGGCTGTTTTCCAAGCTGGTTGTGTAAACGTAACATGCTTTATTACAGAAATGTGATACTTAAATGTTTCAGTTCAGTTTTACAATCTTACCTACACAAACATAGTACATATAAAGTCATGATTAATCGCTGAATGATGTGTACAGAACCTGTAAACACTGATGGAAACTCTTGTATTTGCTGTTGACGTGATGGTGGAGCTAATGAAAGGTCAAAGGGGTCAAAATGATCTGAAGACCTGGGAGCAATGAAAACCCAGAACACATGAACCTCAATCCCCAAAGTGCTGACATACCAAACCTGTGCCACGATGAAGATGACGATGACGATGTCTGACCTGTAAAACCCTGATAATGTTAATCAAATCAAATCAAACTTTATTTGTATAGCCCAATATCACAAAACACGTTTGTGTCAGTGGGCTTTACAGATTAAAAACTAGCAATAACATTGTGTGTATGATGGAGTGACAGCAAAATGAGAAAACTAAATAAAATAAGATACAAAAAAATGAATGTGTTTACCAGCGTGTGTCCCCCTCCCAAAGAGACCAAAAATAAAAAGCATTACAAATAAATGAAATGTGGCTGACGTATTTTGTTTGGGTCAAAGTGACCCAATGTGACCGCCCCTCGCTGTACTGTGCAAAAGTGTAAATAAAAAGAGATAGACCAAAGAGACTGAATGTGAGCGGCTCCGTTTCCTCTGACTGACAGACACAGCTGCCCCCCCCCCCCCCCCCCCCAAAATACCACAGGAGGAACCAACCAAAACTAGGGGACGACACCCCCTTACGTACCTCACTACTTTCAGTACTTAAGTACAATTTTGAGATACTTGTACTTGAGTATTTATGCTACCGTGTACTTCTACTCCACTACAGTTCAGAGGTACATGGTGTACTTTTACTCCAGTACATGTATTTAATACCTTTAGTTACTTACAGATCTGGATGAATGATGTGAAATATAATCAAGTGTAAATCAGACTTTAGTTCCACCTGGAGTAAATCCACAAGCTACCCTGCAGTATACAAAGTCATTCAAACTAGCTGCACCTTTACCAGCTTTGAGAACACTTTCATGATCAATCATTATAAAACATATCATATATATTATTCTGAAATGGACCAATCTGCACAATGACTACTTTTACTGTCGCTACTTTCACTATATTTTGATGATAATACTTTTATACTTTCACTTGAGGAACATTTTGAATGCAGGACTTTTACTGTAACAGAGTATTCCTACACTCTGGTACTTCTACTTTTACTCAAGTACAAGATCTGAGTACTTCTACTTTTACTCAAGTACAAGATCTGAGTACTTCTACTTTTACTCAAGTACAAGATCTGAGTACTTCTACTTTTACTCAAGTACAAGATCTGAGTACTTCTACTTTTACTCAAGTACAAGATCTGAGTACTTCTACTTTTACTCAAGTACAAGATCTGAGTACTTCTACTTTTACTCAAGTACAAGATCTGAGTACTTCTACTTTTACTCAAGTACAAGATCTGAGTACTTCTACTTTACTCAAGTACAAGATCTGAGTACTTCTACTTTTACTCAAGTACAAGATCTGAGTACTTCTACTTTTACTCAAGTACAAGATCTGAGTACTTCTACTTTTACTCAAGTACAAGATCTGAGTACTTCTACTTTTACTCAAGTACAAGATCTGAGTACTTCTACTTTTACTCAAGTACAAGATCTGAGTACTTCTACTTTTACTCAAGTACAAGATCTGAGTACTTCTACTTTTACTCAAGTACAAGATCTGAGTACTTCTACTTTTACTCAAGTACAAGATCTGAGTACTTCTACTTTTACTCAAGTACAAGATCTGAGTACTTCTACTTTTACTCAAGTACAAGATCTGAGTACTTCTACTTTTACTCAAGTACAAGATCTGAGTACTTCTACTTTTACTCAAGTACAAGATCTGAGTACTTCTACTTTTACTCAAGTACAAGATCTGAGTACTTCTACTTTTACTCAAGTACAAGATCTGAGTACTTCTACTTATACTAAAGTACAAGATCTGAGTACTCCTCCTCCTCTGCTCACCCCCCTCTCTGGGGAGATGGTACAACCCCCTGAGTGTATTTCGGGCTCATTGGGGGGGGGGGGGAAACTTCTCCTCAGAGTTTCCTTCTCTCTCCACTCTCCACTCTTATCCTCTTCCTCCCTGCAGCTCGACTATCCCCTTCCTCCTCCTCCTCCTCCTCTGACACCATGACTGTGGGGAACATGGACAGTGCTGAGCTGTTTGATGCTGGGAAGAAGGGTCGAGGCCTGAGAGCCAGAAAGGACCTGGACGCCGGGGACGTGGTCTTCTCCGAGTCCAGCTTCTCTGCTGTGGTCTTCGACAGGTACGAGCTGGTTTTGATTTATTCCACAAATATATAACATACATGGAGATGTACATAAAAGTCACACCCGCCTCAGTTTACAGTCCACTCAAACCTACACGTTATAGCTCACACACCCAGACGTACATTAACCCTTTCTTTCTAAGTCTTAGCAATTATACATAAATACAGACATTCATTTAAAGAGCTGGTTGTTTCATTATATTTTATTTTTTATTTGCATACAAAGTCAACAGTTACAGACCAATCTACAGACAAGCCAATCTACAGACAGACCAATCTACAGACAGACCAATCTACAAACCAATCTACAGACCAATCTACAGACCAATGTACAGACAAACCAATCTACAGACAAGCCAATCTACAGACCAATCTACAGACCAATCTACAGACCAATCTACAGACAAACCAATCTACAGACAACCAATCTACAGACCAATCTACAGACCAATATACAGACCAATCTACAGACAAACCAATCTACAGACAAACCAATCTACAGACAAACCAATCTACCGACAAACCAATCTACAGACAGACCAATCTACAGACAAACCAATCTACAGACCAATCTACAGACCAATGTACAGACAAACCAATCTACAGACAGACCAATCTACAGACAGACCAATCTACAGACAAACCAATCTACAGACAAACAAACCAATCTACAGACAGACCAATCTACAGACAAACCAATCTACAGACAAACCAATCTACAGACAACCAATCTACAGCAAACCAGACAACCAATCTACAGACAAACCAATCTAGAGACAAACCAGACAAACCAATCTACAGACAAACCATCTACAGACAAACCAATCTACAGACAAACCAATCTACAGACAAGCTAATCTACAGACAAACCAATGTACAGACAAACCAATGTACAGACAAACCAATCTACAGACAAACCAATCTACAGACAAGCCAATCTACAGACAAGCCAATCTACAGACAAACCAATGTACAGACAAACCAATCTACAGACAACCAATCTACAGACAGACCAATCTACAGACAGACCAATCTACAGACAAACAATCTACAGACAACCAATCTACAGACAAACCAATCTACAAACCAATCTACAGACAAACCAATCTACAGACAGACCATCTACAGACAGCCAATCTACAGACAAACCAATCTACAGACAAACCAATCTACCGACAAACCAATCTACAGACAGACCAATCTACAGACAAACCAATCTACAGACAAACCAATCTACAGACAAACCAGACAAACCAATCTACAGACAAACCAATTTACAGACAAACCAATCTACAGACAGACCAATCTACAGACAGACCAATCTACAGACAACCATCTACAGACAAACCAATCTACCGACAAACCAATCTACAGACAGACCAATCTACAGACAAACCAATCTACAGACAAACCAGACAACCAATCTACAGACAGACCAATCTACAGACAAACCAATCTACAGACAAACCAATCTACAGACAAACCAGACAAACCAATCTACAGACAAACCAATCTACAGACAAACCAATCTACAGACAAACCAATCGACAACCAATCTACAGACAAACAATCTACAGACAAACCAATCGACAAACCAATCTACAGACAAACCAATCGACAAACCAATCTACAGACAAACAATCTACAGACAAACCAATCGACAAACCAATCTACAGACAAACCAATCTACAGACAACCAGACATACCAATCTACAGACAAACCAATCTACAGACAAACCATCTACAGACAAACCAATGTACAGACAAACCAATGTACAGACAAACCAATCTACAGACAAACCAGACAAACCAATCTACAGACAACCAATCTACAGACAACCAATGTACAGACAAGCCAATCTACAGACAAACCAATCTACAGACAGACCAGACAAACCAATCTACAGACAACCATCTACAGACAAACCAATCTACAGACAAACCAGACAAACCAATCTACAGACAAACCAATCTACAGACAAACCAATCTAACAGACAACCAATCTACAGACAAACAATCTACAGACAACCAATCTACAGACAAACCAGACAAACCAATCAACAGACAAACCAATCTACAGACAAACCAATCTACAGACAAACCATCTACAGACAACCAATCAACAGACAAACCAACATGAGAGACATTTGTATTTGTATTACTTGCACTATTTTAACTATTTAACTGTTTCATTGTGTTGCTCTGTTGGAGGAGCCTGTGACCTGAGGTCTTCCTGACATCATACGGTTTTACAAACTCAATCCATCCCTTCCAACACTTGTCAAAAAAAACACAACCATTTGTTCTGAGACTCAACACGAGTCTCAGAACAAATGGTTTGTTTTTCAGACCTTCTGATCTGAAGGTGTTTGCATGTGTTTTTTCTGCTCAGCTTCTCTCAGTGTGACCTCATTCCTCCTGACAGCAGCTCTGTCATGTGAAGCCTCAGCATGTCAGACTGCAGGATTCAGTTTCAAACTGTTTCAAATGTGGCTCTCCCACTGAACGTTTAGGACATCTTGCAAGCTTTGATTCCTTGATTTCCAGAATATTCTAATTTAGTTCCACTTTTCAGTTTGTTCAGTGTGATTATACACTGGCAGAACAAGTAAGAAGCCCTTTGCTAGCTACAGCAGATATATTCATATGATTCTTTGATATTTGGTTGGAAGAGACATGTTGAGGTACCTGGTTAACATTTCAGATACAGAAGATGAAGGTGAGGTGTTAAAATAATAATATATTTTAGGTGTGAGTTCATTACATGCTGGAAACTAAATGTATTTATAGTCTATATATCAGGCGTGCATTATGTGAGTAACGCAGCAGCAGGTCGTGCATTCTGCAGATCAGACACACCGTGTTCTGGAAGTCTGTAAAGAGGGAGTGGGTAGGAAAGCTGCAGCCCAGAGTGTGTGTGTGTGTGTGTGTGTGTGTGTGTGTGTGTGTGTGTGTGTGTGTGTGTGTGTGTGTGTGTGTGTGTGTGTGTGTGTGGTGTGTGTGCTGGAATTCCAGACACAGATCGGTAGTGTGGTGTGTGCCATATAAGAGCTAGAAGCTGCAGGACGTCCCACACACACACACACACACACACACAAGCTGCGTCTGCTTAATGTAAAAGAGGAGCTGTCCAGAACTAGAGAGAAAAAGGCTGTAGTGACGACAGACAGTGTGTGTGTGTGTGTGTGTGTGTGTGGTGTGTGTGTGTGTGTGTGTGTGTGTGTGGTGGTGTGTGTGTGTGTGTGTGTGTGTGTGTGTGTTAGCAGGATTTGCAGCGTTCCAACAATGATCAGTAGCGTTAACGGTCTGTCCCTTTGGACTCTGCAGTATAAACTGTTTACACCACACACACACACACACACACACACACACACACCACACACACACACCAAACACACACACACACACACACACACACACACACACACACACACACACACACACACACACACACACACACACACACACACACACACACAACACACACACACACACACACACACACACCACACACACACACACACACACCACACAGACTTGAACTGGCAGGCTTTATGTGGAATTGAGCAATTTAATTTCTGTGTGCCAAACTACTGAGACTTGGAGGGTGGCTCTGTATTATCTGTTACATTTACTTTTACTTTCCTTAAGTTGTTTTTAAACACAGCTGTGTCCTATTTTATTTATGATATGTATATTACAAAGTATGTGCATGCATCTTATTCAGACATACTTTATAAGTACAAATAACTTTTATATTGTTTAATCATTACATCATGCATACAACTATGCCCAACATAGAAGCACCTTTCAACATTAACACGTGTGGAGGAAATTCTTCAGCGAAACTTTACACTTCCTTTGCCCTCCTGAGATGTGCATCCTAACACAAGTCTCTGTGAGAGTCAACCAGACTCAGAGGATTTGAGGTACATTATAGTCAGTAGAAAACCCCCATCATGTGCTAACCCTGTGAAAACAGTCCTAAAGTGTAACTGATCATTGTCTTCATAGTAATTGGATCCAAGTAAATCCATAGCAGCTTTCTTTTGATGTAAACTATTGATCAGCTGTTCGGAAATGTATAATACAAATTAAATTGTAGTGTATATATATACAGTGCATTATTAATCTAGAAGAGTAACATTTCAGCATGATATCAGACCAATAACATCTGGTTTAGTTTGAGCAGTTTCCTCCCATAATCACAAACCATCTTCAAAGTGACGAGTGCAAACGCGACGACTGAACATGGCAGTACATTGGAGTTCTCTGGTTACAAATACTCAAATCTGGTACTTAAAAATAAAAATTCACATTCTTGAAATGTGTTTTAAAAATCAGCACCACTCAGGCAAAAGAGGACACATACACAAAATACTAGTTAACAGAGTAAAAGGCAATCAAAATAAAGGACTATATGTTTGAAATGATTATATGATAATTTGACACGACAACACTGTCCAAAAATTAAGAAAAAACTATTTTGTAATTGAACAATAATTGTATTTTCTAAATATCAGTACAAGGGTTTAGTTGAGCGATGAAAGGAGCTATGTTAGCTCATCGTGTATGAACATAAGTAAATGCTCTCAGTTAAGGATAACTGAATTCCTAATTGACATGCAATGGAAACTTTGTGGAGGGAGTCCTTGTTGACTTCTTCTGTTGGGTGGGCTTACAAGATACCTCTCACTGTAGTGCACGGTGATGAACTCAGGTAGTGTTTGATGACCTCTGTTTGCGAGATGTTTTAATGAGATTTAATGTAACCCGTCTGTTTTCTTCCCCAGTTTGGTCACCAAGGTGTGTCACAGCTGTTTTCCGGCACCAGGCCGACCTACACCGATGTGCTCAGTGCAAATTCGCCCATTACTGCGACCGCCCTGTCAGACCGCGTGCTGGAGCGAACACAAACACGAGTGTGGAGCCATCAGGAAGACCGGGAAGGCTCCGAGTGAGAGCGTACGGTAAGGAGAACAGATGTTGATTTATACTTCAAGGAATATGCTTGAAGAATATGGAGGGTGGTTGTTCAAGAAGTACATTCACAAGCTACCCTGCAGTATACAAAGGCATTCAAACTAGCTGCACCTTTACCAGCTTTGAGAACACTTTAATGATCAATCATTATAAAACATATCATATATATTATTCTGAAATGGACCAATCTGCACAACGACTACTTTTACTGTCGCTACTTTCACTATATTTTGATGATAATACTTTTCTACTTTTACTTGAGGAACATTTTGAATGCAGGACTTTTACTGTAACAGAGTATTCCTCTCTCTGGTACTTTTACTCAAGTACAGATCTGAGTACTTCTACTTTTACTCAAGTACAAGATCTGAGTGCTTCTACTTTTACTCAAGTACAAGATCTGAGTACTTTTACTTTTACTGAAGTACAAGATCTGAGTACTTCTACTTTTACTCAAGTACAAGATCTGAGTACTTTTACTTTTACTGAAGTACAAGATCTGAGTACTTCTACCTTTACTCAAGTACAAGATCTGAGTGCTTCTACTTTTACTGAAGTACAAGATCTGAGTACTTCTACTTTTACTCAAGTACAAGATCTGAGTACTTCTACTGTTACTGAAGTACAAGATCTGAGTGCTTCTACTTTTACTGAAGTACAAGATCTGAGTACTTCTACTTTTACTCAAGTACTAGATCTGAGTATTTCTCCCAAAGTAGTGGTCAGGTACTCTTTAAAACAGCTGCTAGTTATGGGTACTTTTTACTTAAGTACATTTCAAAGCCGTCTTTACTTTTACTTGAGTAAAGAAGTTTAGTCAATACTTCTACTTCTACCAGAGTATTTTTAAACACGAGTATCTGTACTTCTACTTGAGTAAAGGATGTGTGTACTTTTGCCATCTCTGATGTTAATTGACTTGATTGACATGTTTTAACGTGACAGTGATTCCTCTCTCTCTGCAGCCTGGCTGCTCGTGTGCTGTGGCGCGTGCACAAGGACACGGGCATAGTGTCCGACAGTCAGCTGATCTCCGTGATCAGCTGAAGGATCATGTGACCGACCTGCCTGAAGAGGGCCTGAAGCAGCTGCAGACCGACGTGCTCACCTTCTTTGCTTATTGGTCTCATGGAAGAAAGCAGCACTCTGTGAGTACATCTCCAAACTCTTTGGCATTGTAAGAATCAAGTACAATATCTGAGTACTTCTACTCTGCTCATTTTGCATTGCTATTTGTAAAGAAATGACTGCTTTGAAATAAACCTGTTGTGTGTGTGTGTGTGTGTGTGTGTGTGTGTGTGTGTGTGTGTGTGTGTGTGTGTGTGTGTGTTGTGTGTGTGTGTGTGTGTGTGTGTGTGTGTGTGTGTGGTGGTGTGTGTGTGTGTGTGTGTGTGTTTGTGTGTGTGTGTGTAGATCAAGTGTAATGGCTTCACGCTGAGTGACCAGAGAGGCCTTCAGGCTGTGGGTGTGGGTCTTTTTCCCAACCTCTGTCTGGTGAACCATGACTGTTGGCCCAACTGCACCGTCATCCTCAACCACGGCAAGTAGGTATCCCTGCTGATCTCTCTGTAGTTATTATCTTATAATAAAACTATATTTTATGCACCGTAATTATTTATTGATGCTTCTTGTTGCTTTGTGTTGCAGCCAATCAGCGCTGAGCTCTGCCCTCCACTCTCAGAGGAGGTACGTATTGCATCTGATATACTTTTTGCACTACTTTTTATTTTGTATTTTATTATATATGTAGCATTGTTGGAGGAGCTCAGGTCAGAAGAATGTCATTGCCATTTCTACACTGTAGCTTTGTGCATATGACAATAACACCTTTGAATCTTGATCAGCCCTCAGTCATAGGCGGAGTTTGACATTTGCGCTTGGGGGGCAAACCTTTTTTACTGACGTCAGTACACAGTCCCAACTATTGCGTGGGGTGCTACGGATACAGTAGCAATAAAGCCAGCGTTCACCGCACTGAGTATGACTTTTCCACATACGAACAAAACTCGTCACGTCATGCACACCTCATGCTCGCCGTACACACACACTCATATGGAACGGGCGGTCTCTCCCCCAACAACAGTGCATTACATAACTGTAAAACGTGCACATCTTATACTTATTTGATAACTACTATATCCCTTGGTTACTTGAACACGCTACAATATTATTAACCAGTGTCTTACCTTATTAAAAATGATATACGAAATATTTGTATTGGAACAGTTTAAGACGTAGTAATGCTGTAACATATTTCAGCCACTAGGGGGGCCTATGCCCTCAGTGTGGTTTAAATGGCTGAACGTGTGTGTGCTAAATGCTCAAAACTAGACAGAAGTATAAGACAAAGTATGACCAGAGCAAGACTGTTTTATGACCACTAAAACAGCGTATATAGTCATGACATTTAATCATCTTTTAAGTGAAACATAATGATGTCAATTAATGTCCATAGTCCCTGATAAATACACATCGTCATTAACTTTCTACCAAGACTTAGATGAGATCCTTGGTATCCTTCATACAGTATGATGCTCGAGTCAACCGCTTAGCTTAGACAGGAAACAGGAGGATCGGATCATGGAGACTAGCCTGCTGTTAGCGGCTGAAACCGGTCAGCTCTGTGCGTCTCATCATCGTCTTGAAATTAAGTCATAAATTAACAACTAACTGACACAATATTGGGATTGGAGAGGTAGCAAAAGCTGCTATCAGATCCAGAAAACGCTTCTCTTCTGTCCAGGATCGAGCTGCGAGCTGTGGGGAAGATCTCTGAGGGTGAGGAGCTGACCGTGAGCTACGTGGACTTCCTCAACCTGTCTGCTGACCGCCAGAAGAGCCTGAGGGAGAGTTTCCACTTTGAGTGCACCTGCCAACACTGCAGCGAGAAGATCAGTGACGACCTGATGACGGCCACCGCAGAGAAGGACGGAAGCAAAGTCGGTTTAACATCAAATCAAATCAAACTTTATTTGTATAGCCCAATATCACAAAACACGTTTGTCTCAGTGGGCCATTCTTTGTTCTTTTGGCATTTCTTTGGCAGCATTACAGCAACATGATAAAAGTCTCACCAAATACAGAATCCTTTCCACTTCTCTATTTACCTTTTTGAGATCCTGTGTATTGATGTGTGTGTTGTGTCTCTCTCTCAGCCGTCTGCTGATAAGGTGAAGGAGATCATCGCCCTCAGTAAGGAGTATCTGGAGAGGATTGATATTGCCCGTATTGATCGGGACTATCATAAGGTACGCTACTTAAATCCTGGATTTCTTTTTGTTGGAACATCCTGAATGTCCTCTTCCAACATGAGAGTAACATGATAACAAAGGTGTCCCAACTGTAGCTGTGTACATGACAGGATGTGTGATTACCTAGAAGAGCATCAGGACTGTTTGAGGCATATGATAGCTATGTGATTAACATGATGATTCAGCCTCTATGGAGATAGACATATGACAAGCATGCTCATTTCTGACGTGGAGCTAATCTGAAGTAACATTGAATACTGCTTTCTATTCCTCCATCTTGTGACTCCCTCTCTTGGATATCAGCATGTGAAGGACACTGTTCAGGAACTAGTTGATGCTCTGTATGTGATGACTACTTCCATTCTGGAGAGTCAGGATTTTGAGATTTGAGTAAAAAGTCAGAATTTTGAGAAAAAGTCCGGATTTTGAGAAAAAGTCTGGATTTGGAGAAAAAGTCAGAATTTTGAGAGAAAGTCAGAATTTTGAGAAAAAGTCCGGATTTTGAGAGAAAGTCAGAATTTTGAGATTTTTTTGGAAAACGTCAGAATTTTTAGAAAAGGTCAGATTTTGAGATTTTGAGAAAAAGTCCGAATTTTTTGATTTTGAGAAAAAGTCCGAATTTTGAGATTTTGAGAAAAAATACATAATTTGAGAGAAAGTAAAAAAATGATTTTGAGAAAAAAGTCTGAATATTGAGAGAAAGTCCGAATTTTGAGAAAAAGTAAAAAAAAATAATGATTTTAAGTGAGATTTTTCCTCTTATTGTCTTTCACATAATGCTTCACCATCTTCCTGGTTACTGTGTTGTCTCCCAGGTAGTGACCTTGTGCTGTGACTGTCTGGAGAAGCAGGAGAACGTGTTGGCCGACACTAACCTGTTGAAGCTGCGTGTTTTCAGCATCACCAGTGAGGTGCTCTCTTTCCTGCGCAACTTCTCCGAGGCTGCAGACTACGCCCGCCGGATGGTGGAGGGATACACGTGAGTAACTATAACTCAACACAAGCATGATTACACTGAAGACACCAGGCATCAGTCTGCCAGCTCATAGAGTCCTATTGTGAACCCCAGAGATGCCACAAGTACACACATCCTTTACTCAAGTAGAAGTACAGAGACTCGTGTTTAAAAATACTCTGGTCAAAGTAGAAGTACTGACTAAACTTCTTTACTCAAGTAAAAGTAAAGAGGGCTTTGAAATGTACTTCAGTAAAAAGTACCCATAACTAGCAGCTGTTTTAAAGAGTACCTGACCTCTACTTTGGGAGAAGTGTAAGAAGTAGAAAGTACAGGTATTTGTGTTCAACATGTAAGAAGTAGAAAGTACAGGTATTTGTGTTCAACATGTAAGAAGTAGAAAGTACAGGTATTTGTGTTCAACATGTAAGAAGTAGAAAGTACAGGTATTTGTGTTCAACATGTAAGAAGTAGAAAGTACAGGTATTTGTGTTCAAAATGTAAGAAGTAGAAAGTACAGGTATTTGTGTTCAACATGTAAGAAGTAGAAAGTACAGGTATTTGGTTCAAAATGTAAGAAGTAGAAAGTACAGGTATTTGTATTCAAAATGTAAGAAGTCAAAGTTAAAAGTCGTCAGAAAAATAAGTAGTGGAGTAAAGTACTGATACCAGAAACATGTACTTAAGTACAGTAACAAAGTATTTGCACTCCACTACTACTTCCAACACACACACCCCTCAGTAGGATACTTCATGTGTTTTCTTTAGGAAGCTGTGCCACCCTAACAACGCTCTGCTGGGGATGGCCACCATGAGAGCCGGAGTCACTCACTGGCACGGCGGACAGATCGAGACCGGACACAAGTTCATCTGCAAGGCTTACGGCATCCTGATGGTGACGCACGGACCCAACCACGCTATCACCAAGGACCTGGAGGTACAGGGTGGAGAGATGCATAATTTAGTTTATTTGTTCATAGTGTCGTGGACAGTCCCCATTGATCAGCTGTCACAACAAAACAGTAAATGGAGCAGCTTTAGCTCATTTCCAGCTGTTGTCCAGATGATAACAGACACCTTTTTAAAATCACAATACATCAACAGCATTAGTTATAAAGAAAGGATGGAAGACAAGTAGATACTGTACAGGCGAAAGGATAAAAGAGAACAATAAAATGCAAACAACTCACGTTACTACGTACAAGTCACAATCACATAACAGAAACGAGGGGAAACATCCGTGATGACAGACAGACAGACAAACGACGGACGGACGGACAGACAGACAGATAGATAGCTAGATAGACAGACAAACGGACAGACAGACAACAGACAGACAGACAGACAGACAGACAGACAGACAGACATACATATATAGATAGATAGATAGATAGATGGATAGATAGATAAAGATGCATCCAAATTCTCTTACTAACCTTCTTTTCTTCCTTCAGTCCATGCGCACGCAGACTGAACTGGAGCTGAAGATGTTTAATGAGGACGAGAAGAAGTACCAGAGCATGAGAGACGCCGCTCTGCAGATCCCCGTCTGAATATGAGGAAGAGGTCTTTACTGCAAGACCCTCACCTTCATCACCTTCATCACTGAAACATGAGTCTCCACTGCAAGACCCTCACCTTCATCACTGAAACATGAGTCTCCACTGCAAGACCCTCACCTTCATCACTGAAACATGAGTCTCCACTGCAAGACCCTCACCTTCATCACTGAAACATGATGATGACGTGCTCATGCAGTATGTCTGATATTACACTGTTCTGTTTAAACTAATAAAACAGTCCAGAAGGTAAATGTGTTTTTATCACTCGTACACAAACAATAAACATACTGAGTTATGAGTCCATGATCAACCCCTCCTCCACCCAAGCATTATTTATTAAACTGTACAATCTACTGTCTCTACATTTCATCTCCAACTAATACTGTGTTGGTCTAGTTTGTAGCTTAGTGAACCTGGAAATGTACACCAACGTTGTATAGAAATGTATACTGTAATAGCGTACCCAGCGCATAGAAACTGCCAGATGCTAACTTGCATATGTTGGGTAATTTGCAGAGTTAGCATTAGTGTTAATTAGCATTTATGGCATTATAGCTGTATACAATAGCTAACAACAATATTGGAGTGTTTTTGGGGTTATTGAGGAGTCCATTTCTGAAGATTATTATCTCTACTGTGGCTGACACATAAATAAGCAATCTGTCCAATCCAAATGTCCCCTAAATCTTCCAAATCGACCCAAAATGAATCATAATCAGCCCAGAGAGAGATATTGGCATTTTCTGGTTAAAACGGACATTTTTTATCCTGAAAATATCAGAAATGGACTCCGGCAGTTTCTATGTGCTGGATGCTGGATACATAAAACGTTGGGGTACTCAACAGGACTCTGATATTCTAAAACAGCTTGTTATAATAATAAAATAATAATAATTCCTTCCATTATAGCGCTTTTCCAGATGCTCAAAGCGCTTTACAAATAGACATTACACACATATAATACGGTCATGTACTGTGGACAATACCCACAGGAGCAAATTCAGGTGAAGTGCCCAGGGACACACCGGCTTTCAGGGTTCATACACTTTTTCACCAATGATTTCTCCATGACCTTTACCTAATTTCCCATGACCAAAAAATTACTCTTTCTCAGCGGTACCACTGAAAATGGTTTATTTTAACATGGAACAGGAAAATAAGGTCTGCATATGAAACATGTTGTGCCTATCTAAAACAAATCCAATACTATAGGCTCACTAGCTTCTACGCTAAAGCCACTAAAATCTCTCACCAGCAAAATACCTCGTCAGTTAAATGCCATTTTACGGTTCATTACTATACGATACAGTATTTATTATCGTTATAGTATTACTATTTCGGCGATTAGATAAAATATCAATTATATTTGATGCAACTTTAGTTACATTTCCATAACTTTGGAAAAATATTGTTTTCCATAACTTTTCCAGGGCCTGAATAGCATTTTGAATTTCCATGACTTTTCCAGGTTTTTAATGACCGTAAGAACCCTGGGCTTTACAGACGCAGCGGCGGGTTTCGAACTGGTGTTCCCTAACGCCCAGCCCACTGCACCACTCCGCCCATCTTCACACCTCGAAGTCATCAAGGCGCTTTACAAGTACACATTACACACATATCATACATGTAACGGTCATGTACTGTGGACAGGAGAACATTCGGGTGAAGTGTCTTGCCCAAGGACACAACGGCCTGACGCAGTGGCGGGTTTCGAACTGGAGTTCCCCAACGCCATCTGATGGTCAACGCACAGCCCACTGCGCCACTCTGTCCCTTCTATTGAAATACCAGGAAATTAAAGATTGATATTGCTTTAATACAAGAGATATTGATTACCTTTACAGAAAGTGATAGAGGAGACGAGGTGAAGCTACTGAAGGAAGAAGATCTGAGATATTTCAAACATGAAAAACCACTTTTATTGGAAGTATTGACAGATATATCCTATTATATAGGACGATAAGAATCCACTTTATTGACAGAAAGAGGCAGAATCTAAAGGGGAAACCCAAACGTTATACAAACGGTATCAAAACGTGTAAAATAGAACAGTTTCTCATCATAGGTCACAGTTCATGGGCATCTGCATAGGGGTCAAAGGTCAGAAACAGTCTTATTTACTGAAGCAGTGCATTTAGCTTTTAGTTCAAATCTCTCTTTTTTTAATCCACTGTGCCATTATTACTTATTATAATTTCCTTTAGAATTACAGAAACAGAAAGACAGATATCCCTTATTAAATAAAAACATATTCTAAATACAATTTTAAATTAATTCAATATATATATATCACAACAAGGAGAAACATATCTTCCGAAGCCACTGCATAAAAGATAATTTAACAAGTCATTGCTGTACATTACATGAGTGTTTTCCAGCAGAAGTCCATTAGAAATCACAAAGCGTTTAAACCAGGGGGAAAAACTCCATTTCGTCGCGGGCCACATCAACTCAAAGGGCCGGTTGTAACTTTAAGACTATATAAATAAATAATATTAATTATTACATGGCTTAGTTGAATACTCGATTCTGATTGGTCAATTCAGAACACGTGACACGTTGTTAATCCAGAACAGACAGACCGCTGTCAAGGATTTATTGACCGTGTTAAGGACACTCACATCTGCAGAAAGAAGTTCGGTCGATTTAACTGTATACAGTTTGGCGACAAGACAAGAGGGACAAGAAAAGCGGAGAAGTAACGGGGCAGAAACCCTGCTTTTTACGCAGCGGTCCAGACATAGACATCAAACAGCGACACATATTCAGTTGCCAGTTACTTTGGCATTAGGGCAGGGATATCTAGATACTTCCCAAGGTTTGACATAATGAATTGTGCTACTTTTAAAGCAAGCAGCGATGTTTTCAAATCTGTAATAAAAAAGCTCCTCAAAAACGCTATCGAAGCAGTTCCTGCCGTTACTACGTTAGTTCAAACGTAACAACGGACTATTTTTCTTAGCGGATGCATGTCATTTAAATAAATAATAGCGTACTATTTTTTAAATCCATAAAAACATTTTCTAAATCTATAAAAGCATTTCAATTCATATTGGGAGTCATATCGTTACTTTGTTGAGAATGTGGCCGTGTAATAAGCGGGATAATGTGCAGCGACTTGGTCATTACTCTTCATGCAGATCTAGATCCCTCCGCTTCACGTCGGGCTCCTGATCAGCCTGTCGGATGTTCTTTTCCCAATGACCGCGTCGCTGCACATTATCCCTTACTTAAATAATGTATTATATTACATTATTGCCTCTGCATTGGATTATTATCAGTTCTGGTAATAACTTCATAATTAACTACGTCTGAAAGCAGAAGTCTAGGGCAAATAATTGCAAGTCTCTTCAGTGTAGGGAGGCGTGTGGTGCAGTGGGTTGAGCGTTGGTGTTCAGATCAGGGGTCAGGTTCAAACCCCACTGCAGTCAGCATGTCGTTGTGTCCCTGAGACACTTCACCCCAAATTGCTCCTGTGGGGATTGTCCACAGTATTGAGTATGTAAGTCGCTTTGGATAAAAGCGTCTAACAAGTGACATGTAATGTAATGTAATGTGTGCATGTCACAAACTGAGATGCATTGTGGGACATGTAGTTTATGGGCTTCTGTAAAGCGGCATGTACAATTACACCCATTGTATATTATTTCTAAAATGAGTTTGACACCCCTGGTTTAAACCTTAAATGAGATTTCGGGATAATTCATAAAAAGATATCTGAGATAAAGTGACAGCTGCGTGACGACCATAGACTGTATATATAAAGGTGACGACGAGCGTGTTCTCCTGAGAAGCCCCGCCTCCTCTTCCCTCTCATTGGACCACACAGAGGTCAGTATTGGACTCAGTGTGAGGTTCACTTTCAGTTTCTACTTCTCTGAGCATCCTGTTGTAATCCTCTGCAGTCACCCCCGTGTCGTATGAGGGCGGCTCCAGATTCTGCCTCAGCTCCATCAGCTGCTCTCTGCCGTCACTGGGGGGCAGATTACCCAAATAATACTGAGGGGAGAGCTCCACCAGCCTGAAGAGAGAGAGAGGGAGAACAGAGAGGATTAGTTTACAGATTAGTGAACCCAGAGTACACCAAAGTAGACGTCTTTGGGGTATAGGTATAGTATACGACCTAACTCCCTCTCAAACCAACATCATGCTTTCATTTAAAGGTCACCTATCATGCTATTTTTAGGCAATAGCATAGGTCTCAGATATATACAAATATATAAAGAACATGAAGTGTTTTGCTCAAAATACCAAACAGATCACCCATTCTAGCCATGCCTCATATCCCTCTATTTCACTTCCTGTTTCTAAAGTGCTGATTTGGGGTATAAAGCTTTAAATAAAAGGAGGGCTGAGCTCATGCGGGACCCGGCAGCTACTGTCTAAACTAAATGCTGCCGTGATGAAACGCCATATCATGGATTATCAAGGATTGTTTCTGAAACAGTATGGAGCTCAAAGGCTTTCTCTCTTGCCGGTTATACCACAAGGTGAGTTCCTTTTTATTTCCTGCTTCTTCACACACATGCTCTCCAGTACAGGTTAGCTCTGAGTGTTAGCGATGCTAATGTAAACACCGACCATATTACGTCCAAAACAGTCGGGCATTGTTTCTGATAGCAACGTTTCTGATAGGGCCGTGGGTCCACATTTCAGATATTACGTCATATCGGACGCAAATCTGGATCAGCTCCGTTGTTCCCCCGTTTTTAGAGATTTGGGTACGGAGGAAAAGAGAGAGGGTTTTATTTTCTGACGCTGCGTGAGTTCCCTGACACACCGGGGACACATGTTGATGTAGAAAAGACATCATAAAGTGCATTTTGCATGATAGGTCCCCTTTAACACATAAAAAAGACCCTGTTTGCCCAGAAATAAGAATTCTAAAAAGTGAAAACTACTCCCTTCCCGGTCACATCCGAAAGGCCAACACTCTCAAAACACACTTATTCACTCTTGCTTTCAAACTCTGATCAACAAAGATTTGGACTAGGACTACTGTTTATGTTTCTTCTTTGTACTGTTTTCTGATTTTATGTAAAGCTTCTTTGAGCACCAGGAAAAGCGCTATTAAAAATGTAATGAATTATAATTATTATTATTAATCTCCGTGTTGACTCACATCTGAGGGTGCACTTCGGAGGCGATGCGGATGCAGTTGTCGCAGGAGATGGTGAACTCGTGGTAGAGGACCCAGCTGGGGGGGGCGGGCACGGCTGGAGACTCAGGTAGGAGGAGAAGGGGTGCAGGTGAGCCACGTGGCGGTGAGTCAGCAGGAGGTAGTTACCTGAGCCGTCCACATCATGAGCCACCTGAGGACAACAACAACAACAACAATTATCATCAACACAGCAAGAAGATATGGGGAGATTGATGTGAAAAATGAAGACATTTAAGTCAAGCAGGTTTGATCACATAATCCTTATATATTCACATATTGTGGGGGTGTATAAGAAATACTTTGCCACAACAATGTAACCTCGAGGAACACTGGGGGTACCTGGTCTACTGGTTTATCATACCCATGTTACACCAATATCATACTGTAATTACACTGTTATTACACCTATACTGCACTGTTTTTAGACCCATATTACACTGTTATTACACTGTTATTACACCTATACTGCACTGTTTTTAGACCCATATTACACTGTTATTACACCTAAACTGCACTGTTTTTAGACCCATATTACACTGTTATTACACCTATACTGCACTGTTTTTAGACCCATATTACACTGTAATTACACTGTAATTACACTGTTATTACACCTAAACTGCACTGTTTTTAGACCAATATTACACCGTTATTACACTGTTATTACACCTATACTGCACTGTTTTTAGACCCATATTACACTGTAATTACACTGTTATTACACCTATACTGCACTGTTTTTAGACCCATATTACACTGTAATTACACTGTTATTACACCTAAACTGCACTGTTTTTAGACCCATATTACACTGTAATTACACTGTTATTACACCTAAACTGCACTGTTTTTAGACCCATATTACACTGTAATTACACTGTTATTACACCTATACTGCACTGTTTTTAGACCCATATTACACTGTAATTACACCGTTATTACACCTATACTGCACTGTTTTTAGACCCATATTACACTGTAATTACACTGTTATTACACCTATACTGCACTGTTTTTAGACCCATATTACACTGTTATTACACTGTTATTACACCTATACTGCACTGTTTTTAGACCCATATTACACTGTTATTACACCTAAACTGCACTGTTTTTAGACCCATATTACACTGTTATTACACCTATACTGCACTGTTTTTAGACCCATATTACACTGTAATTACACTGTAATTACACTGTTATTACACCTAAACTGCACTGTTTTTAGACCAATATTACACCGTTATTACACTGTTATTACACCTATACTGCACTGTTTTTAGACCCATATTACACTGTAATTACACTGTTATTACACCTATACTGCACTGTTTTTAGACCCATATTACACTGTAATTACACTGTTATTACACCTAAACTGCACTGTTTTTAGACCCATATTACACTGTAATTACACTGTTATTACACCTAAACTGCACTGTTTTTAGACCCATATTACACTGTAATTACACTGTTATTACACCTATACTGCACTGTTTTTAGACCCATATTACACTGTAATTACACCGTTATTACACCTATACTGCACTGTTTTTAGACCCATATTACACTGTAATTACACTGTTATTACACCTATACTGCACTGTTTTTAGACCCATATTACACTGTAATTACACTGTTATTACACCTAAACTGCACTGTTTTTAGACCCATATTACACTGTAATTACACCTATACTGCACTGTTTTTAGACCCATATTACACTGTAATTACACTGTTATTACACCTATACTGCACTGTTTTTAGACCCATATTACACTGTAATTACACCGTTATTACACCTATACTGCACTGTTTTTAGACCCATATTACACTGTAATTACACTGTTATTACACCTATACTGCACTGTTTTTAGACCCATATTACACTGTAATTACACCTATACTGCACTGTTTTTAGACCCATATTACACTGTAATTACACTGTTATTACACCTAAACTGCACTGTTTTTAGACCCATATTACACTGTAATTACACTGTTATTACACCTATACTGCACTGTTTTTAGACCCATATTACACTGTAATTACACCTAACTGCACTGTTTTTAGACCCATATTACACTGTAATTACACTGTTATTACACCTATACTGCACTGTTTTTAGACCCATATTACACTGTAATTACACTGTTATTACACCTATACTGCACTGTTTTTAGACCCATATTACACTGTAATTACACTGTTATTACACCTATACTGCACTGTTTTTAGACCCATATTACACTGTTATTACACTGTTATTACACCTATACTGCACTGTTTTTAGACCCATATTACACTGTAATTACACTGTTATTACACCTATACTGCACTGTTTTTAGACCCATATTACACTGTAATTACACTGTTATTACACCTATACTGCACTGTTTTTAGACCCATATTACACTGTAATTACACTGTTATTACACCTATACTGCACTGTTTTTAGACCCATATTACACTGTAATTACACTGTTATTACACCTATACTGCACTGTTTTTAGACCAATATTACACTGTTCCTTCCTACACCCATTGACACAGCCTGTCAAATGACTACAGAAACCATTTAACGGTTAAAATATTCACAATGACAGTGTTAACATGTTGATCTTAAACAGGTTATATCATCTTAGCATCTTAGCATATCAGCATGCTAAGATGCTAATTAGCAGGGTACGGCTCAGGTCCATGAGTATTGAGGGTATTTGGTCATGAATCAAAGTACTGGACATATTATAATTTGGAGATCTGTGGTGCTAAATCTAAGTTAGAGAGTTATACGTTATGGTATACAATACATCATATAATTCCCAAAGATATTGAAGTGACTTATTTTGTATATATTGATTGTTGTGCTTTTATCTTAATGTGTGCATGTGTATAAATGTGTCTGTTGATTGTATATTTTTATACACTTTGAGATTCCTATGCCTCAGTTTAAAAATGAATAAACAGGGTGTTTACCTTGAGGAAGAAGCCTGAGATGAGAGCACGCTTGATGTTGGTGCAGTTGTCCTGGCATCCGAAATCAGGCGGAGAAACAGGAAGTTCTATTCTCTGCATCACCTCCAGAAGCTCCGCCCTGATCACCACAGCCAATCGTAAGGCTGCGTGACTCAGAAAGTTTGTCGTGCACCACGCCTCATCCTGGTGATCTGCAGTAAAACCACACAGACAGTTCAATAACTCACAGATATACAGGAAATGTTAGTGGTGCAGTGACGCGTCCTAAAACCCGGAAGTGAGTTAGCATTTTAGCACTTCCTGTTCCCTCGTCTCAGAGCCAATGGGATCTCTCCATAGGATTTTGGAAAATATCTGAAATAAAGTCTGTGGTTGAGACACATTGAAGAGACGGATCACGTTTTGTTCTACAACATTAAATCCATCAGCAGTGACCCCACTGGTGATTTCTGAAGAGTTGACGTGTCTAAAAAACGATGGTTGTTACCAAGTGGCTGAATAGGACTACAGAAGTTGAGGCGTTGTACGTCATTACGCCGAACACGTAAACACTCCTCTAAGTTTGTCTGCCCTGTTCTGCTTGAAAGCAAGTTCCTGCCTCCTGCAAAGTGTTCAAACAAACGCTTCAACTCGTACCATTTAGAATCTGTATGTTTGAATATGGATCTGAAGTTGGCGTGACGTTGAAGTCGTGCTGCTGGACTCGCCTGTAGTTCCTTTATAGCATAACGTTAGCATTTTGCTGCTAGAGATTAGATTTATGATTAGAAAATTATAAAAGTAGGGTAGACATGTGGAGATCATCCGACTGAACAAAACGTGCATTTATCAAACAGGTTCGTTTTCCACAGATCTTATTTTTTACAATATTCCAAAATCCTATGGAGAAATCCCGTTGCTTTTTTGTCGAGGGAACCAGCCGCTTCCTTCAGGGTCGAACTACAAAAATAAGTCATAACTGCACCGCTCTATTATGCTAACATGTTACATTAACATGCTGTCATAGTTTTGTGTTTCATGTTTGTCTTGGTGATCAGTCTTGTGTGTCTTTAGGCGAGTCTTCCCTAGTTCCTCGTCTGTTTACTTTTGGTTCCTTGTCTGCATATTTCTGGATTTCCCTCCTCTTCACTCACTGTGTCCTCAAAGTGTTCCTGGCTTGTTAGTAATTTTAGTTTGACTTTGCCCACTCCTCCAGTTTTATTTAGTGTTTATTTGTACCAGCTTTAATTTAAAGGGGACCTATCATGCAAAATGCACTTTTGTACGTCTTTTCTACATGAATATGTGTCCCCGGTGTTCCAGGGAACTCACCAAGTGTCAGAAAACACAACCCTCTCTATTTTCCTCCATACCCAAATCTCTAAAAAAGGGGCTGCAACGGATCTGATAAAAACTGATCCAGATTTGAACACTGTCCTGACGTCAGGACGGTGGCGCTACGGCTATTGGGCCAACTCCACCAATCAGGAGGAGACAGCCACGGCCATTGCCGTTCGAAAGCGCTGGAGACGCTGTAGTACATATGCCAGGCCTCTAGATGGTGCTGTTCTCACAGAATCAGCCCAGAGCTAGAAATTGTCAAATTGAGCAAAATGAGGCATGGCTAAAATGCATGATCTGTTTGGTATTTTGAAAAAAAGAAAGTATAAATATGCCTTATTAGGTATGGTCCTACACTATATTATTCAAATATAGCATGATAGGTCCACTTTAATAAAGCTTGCCTTGTTGTCGGCTCTTTAATTCTGCATTTTGGTCCTGATTCCCTTCCCTGTGAGAGTACAACTTGAGCCAGAACACAAGGGAAGACGGGCCTAAATACACACAAGACTGGTCACCAAGACAAGAAGATGAAACACAACAGGTGATGACGTGAAGCATTACGTACGCTCCAGGTAGGTGCTATAGATGTTGATGAGAGTCATGTGGTCTCCCTCTGCGTGCATCAGGGGTTTCCACTGAGACACCGCCTCCTCTCTGCTGGGCTCCACTGTCACAAAGCAGGACGGAGCTGCAAGAAGACACATTATTCACAAAGGGTTGTTAACATCTTATCAGTTTGTCTTATAACTCCTTATTTCAAAATGGTATGGGGCTGGGAAGCAGTGTCAGACTCGCAGCTTGCGTAAAAAATCCATTGGACTATTTATGTATTGATTGATTTCTTGAACGTTTATCACCAAAAAACAAAATATGAAAACAATATCAACTTGTAGCTTAAACTTTAGCACCAGATCCCATTCATCTGTTTCACTGAGACTAATGGCGCATTTCCACTGCAGCGCGTAGCACGGTTTAAGTGTGCCGTGCCAAACCCGGCCCGTTTTTGGTTGCGTTTCCACTAGGGGTAGTTCCGGCTGACGGGTACTTTTCACAGTTTTCTGGCCCTCCAAAATCGTGGTTCTTTCCGGCCAACAACCGGGCTGAGTATGCTAAACTAGTGAGAGAATCGCTGGCAAGGGGGCTACAACTACAACAAAATGAACACATTTGACCGTGATTTAATTGTAATACACGTTTCTAAATGATGCCGAAGTAACAACATACTGATACCGGTTAGTAAAAACCATGAATTAATGCTTTGACAAGTCTGCAGACAGACGGCAGGGGAAACACCTTTTAAAATGCTTGTTTTCTAAATGGAGATTGGCTAAGCTAACGCAGTATATGCTCCGACCGTCCACACTCACAACAACGGCCTACAGACATAAATAGCAGCGACTGTATTCACCATGACACAGGCAGTCTGTGGTTTGTACTTGTTTAACTTCTGTCGAGTTTCTGAACATATATGAGGAGCTGTGAGCTCTGAGTGCTAACAGCTAACGGCTGATGGTGTTTCGCATTGAAGATGACGTCACGGCTCCGCCTACACTGCGTTACTATGGTTACTGCCCCAGCTACTAAACTGTAATGGAGACGCAGCAGAAAGTGAGCCTGGCCTACCAAGGCCTAACTGTACCGTACTAAGCTGTGCGAGGCCCTGCAGTGGAAAAGCGCCATAAGTACCTCCAACTTAAAACTTTAGCCCCGCCCCATCACCTGAGCAAGGCGAACCTCTTGCTGCAATAGAAAAATGCATTAATAAAAGTTGCAAATGGATCAAAATGAACTTAAATGCGGCTCCTACAAGGCTAAGCTCTTGTGTGAAAGTGAATGGATTTTTTAAGAACTTTTTTTTTGTGTTACAGTACAATATATCTTTCAGTCACATTTTCAGTTTTTCCAGTTGTATCGATACAATCCTGAATAGGTTTCAAGTATTAGACAACCAGTAACAGAGTACCACTCCAGGGCTAACAAAAAAAAAAATGTAATAAAGATGGCCTACCTTAGAAAATAAGAATAATAAATAACAAATAATAATGATGGAAAGAGAATACAGGTGTTAACAATTCTTACTGTATTAGTAGATGCATTACAGGGGCCATCGCTTAAAGTGAATGGATTTGTATTATTGTGCTGTAAGTCAAGTCAAATTTCAGACTTGATCTGACCAATAAAGTATTATCGTATCGTATTATCAACCAGTTGCCTCGCTGCAGTTACCTGTGAGCATGGCAGCGATAGTGAGCAGCTCGTCCACACAGTCGTACTCGCAGGCAGCGATCAGAGCTTTGGCCAGAGGCGGCTCCAAGGGAAGCTCCGACATTATGATGCCAACTTCAGACAGATTACCATCATCATCCAGCGCCGCCAGGTAGTCCAGATCCTCCAGAGCCTGCATCAGAGCCTCAGGGGCTGGGAGAGAGGGACACATGGAGGACAAATCAATATATAGGAGAGAGCAGAGATGGCAACAGTACACACATCCTTTACTCAAGTAGAAGTACAGATACTCGTGTTTAAAAATACTCTGGTGAAAGTAGAAGTACTGACTAAACTTCTTTACTCAAGTCAAAGTAAAGAGGCTTTGAAATGTACTTCAGTAAAAAGTACCCATAACTAGCAGCTGTTTTAAAGAGTACCTGACCTCCCTTTATATTAATAGAACAATAATGTCATTGTTAGCTAATGAATGTTTCCATGCTGAACAACGGCAACATGACAACGTTTTCATTGGTCCCCTCTTCTTTAGAGAAGACCAGGAAATGATGGATACACGGATCGTGTTCAAATCAATAGGCACGCAATGACTCTAAATAATAATGATCACGCCACCAAACACACATTCAAACTAAAGGAACCAGCCTGTTTGGGAAATGTGAGAAGTAGAAAGTACAGGTATTTGGTTCAACATGTAAGAAGTAGAAAGTACAGGTATTTGGTTCAACATGTAAGAAGTAGAAAGTACAGGTATTTGTGTTCAACATGTAAGAAGTAGAAAGTACAGGTATTTGTGTTCAACATGTAAGAAGTAGAAAGTACAGGTATTTGGTTCAACATGTAAGAAGTAGAAAGTACAGGTATTTGGTTCAACATGTAAGAAGTAGAAAGTACAGGTATTTGTTCAACATGTAAGAAGTAGAAAGTACAGGTATTTGTGTTCAACATGTAAGAAGTAGAAAGTACAGGTATTTGTGTTCAACATGTAAGAAGTAGAAAGTACAGGTATTTGTGTTCAACATGTAAGAAGTAGAAAGTACAGGTATTTGTGTTCAACATGTAAGAAGTAGAAAGTACAGGTATTTGTGTTCAACATGTAAGAAGTAGAAAGTACAGGTATTTGTGTTCAACATGTAAGAAGTAGAAAGTACAGGTATTTGGTTCAAATGTAAGAAGTAGAAAGTACAGGTATTTGTGTTCAACATGTAAGAAGTAGAAAGTACAGGTATTTGTGTTCAACATGTAAGAAGTAGAAAGTACAGGTATTTGTGTTCAACATGTAAGAAGTAGAAAGTACAGGTATTTGTGTTCAACATGTAAGAAGTAGAAAGTACAGGTATTTGTGTTCAACATGTAAGAAGTAGAAAGTACAGGTATTTGTGTTCAAAATGTAAGAAGTCAAAGTAAAAAGTCGTCAGAAAAATAAGTAGTGGAGTAAAGTACTGATACCAGAAAAATGTACTTAAGTACAGTAACAAGTATTTGTACTCCACTACTTCTCACCTCTGGTAATATGGTCTTATAATTCAACTCCAAGAGACGCACTTTGCTGTAAACTGCTGGACTTTGATCCTTTACCCCTGCGTAACATTCGCTAACTGGTGCCTTTATGATTTTGGCCGCTACACTCCTTTTTATTCTTGCTCTACAAAACACTTTTTTGTAAACACAGACCTGGTCTGTCCAGGAACTTGCACTGCCCCATGTCTGCGATATCCAGCCTCTTGAGCAGCAGCACCAGGTGGCTGAGGTTCTCCTCCTCAACCCCGGACGATGAGCCTCCTCCATCCCCTCGTACAGAGACTGGGGGTAGAGACGGAGACACAGACCTGGAGACACACAAGGAGACACTATTTAGTAGGGATGGAACTTGAAAGCAAATGTATATAACACCCCACACACACTCAGACACTCAAATCCAGCACCAGACACTTTTTACGCTGCTATGAACAGTCTTGCACTAATGTACATTTCCCAAAGATATTGAAGTGACTGTTATTTCGTATATTAAAGTGGACCTATCATGCTATATTTGAATAATTAGTGTAGGACCATACCTATATAAGGCTATTTATACTTTTTTTTTTTCAAAATACCAAACAGATCATGCATTTTAGCCATGCCTCATTTTGCTCAATTTGACATTTTTTAGCTGTTTAGCAAGGGTTGATTCAGTGAGAACAGCACCACCTACAGGCCTGGCATATGTACTACAGCGTCTCCAGCGCTTTCGAACGGCAATGGCCGTGGCTGTCTCCTCCTGATTGGTGGAGTTGGCCCAATAGCCGTAGCGCCACCGTCCTGACGTCAGGACAGTGTTCAAATCTGGATCAGTTTCTATCAGATCCGTTGCAGCCCCTTTTTAGAGATTTGGGTATGGAGGAAAATAGAGAGGGTTGTGTTTTCTGACACTTGGTGAGTTCCCTGGAACACCGGGGACACATATTCATGTAGAAAAGACGTACAAAAGTGCATTTTGCATGATAGGTCTCCTTTAAAGTAGTATAGTAAATGTAGTAAATGCAACTTCTGGTCCAGGTTCTCCACGCCTCGACTACTGCAACGACCTCTGCAGCTCATCCAGAATGCAGCGGCTCGTCTGGTCTTCAACCTTCCTAAATGTTCCCACACCACACCGCTCCTCCGCTCGCTTCACTGGCTTCCAGTAACTGCTAGAATCCACTTCAAGACACTGGTACTTGCATACCATGCTGTGAATGGATCTGGCCCTTCCTACATCCAGGACATGGTTAAACCATACACCCCAGCACGTGCACCCCGCTCTGCATCAGCCAAACGGCTCGCTGCACCCTCACTGCGAGGGGGACCCAGGTTCCCATCAGCAAAAACATGTGGGTTTGATATCCTGGCTCCAAAATGGTGGAATGAGCTCCCCATTGACATCAGGACAGCAGATAGCTAAATGCAATGTAATGTAATGTAGTATAGTAAATGTATTATTATTAGGTTTAGGTGGGCACCTGGTGTAATTATATATATATTGGGGACAGGTGTTGGGTGGCACCAGATTGAGCATTTGTATTTTTACCAGGAAAGGCTTCTGGAGAAACTTGTTCATTATGATATTGTATTATTGGGATACAACAAGATAAATGCACAGAAGATATTCTTGCCTTGACATTGACATTGAAGTGCTGATTCTCTGTCTGTTACTTTAGATGAAATTAAGGAGCCCCTCCCCACGCCCCTCTGAGAGAGATTTGGTTACAAAGAACTCAATGGTGCTCTAGGAGGAGATTCAGGTGATAAGTGGGGAGTGGGGTTACCTTGGTTGCTGATTGGCTAATGGTTACACAAGACAACACATCGTTATGACATCATAAAGTGGCCAAAATCTGATCAGCTCATTTTCAGACAGGTTTTTATAGAAATGGATCAAAAAGAGAGAGAATCTTTGTTCCTGAAACTTTCAGAGTCTCTTTCCACAGAGGGGACACATGTTGATGAAGAAGAGACATGAAGAAGAGGGGACACATGTTGATGTAGAAGAGACATGAAGAAGAGGGGACACATGTTGATGTAGAAGAGACATGAAGAAGAGGGGACACATGTTGATGTAGAAGAGACATGAAGAAGAGGGGACACATGTTGATGTAGAAGAGACATGAAGAAGAGGGGACACATGTTGATGTCGAAGAGACATGAGGAAGTGGATTTTGCATAATAGGTGACCTTTAAGCCGCGACAGAAATGACCTTTGACCTACCTGGCAGACGGCTGTTCACCCTTTCAGTTCTCATGTCGGCCTGGTGTTTGCTGATCGTCCTCATCACCTGTGAGTTAGCTCGTATCTGTGTGTTGTAAACCTGTGGTCACAAGTGGAGATGTCAAGTTTTCACCGTTGTATTAAAGCACTTTACAATAAGAACAAGTTTAAAATAAAACAATACAAGCAAACATTGGTTAGAGAAAATAAATCTAAAGATCTGAGTACTTCTCCTACTTCTGCCTACTACGGAGGATATCAAAAGGCCTTGAGGCAATCAGATGTAAAACACAATATTTATGATTGAAATTCGGTCTGATTTGACTCAAACGAACTTACATTTTTTAGTTGAAGGCCTGTGTCGATGACGTATCGAATGGCAGGCAGGGAGAAGGACGCCTCAGCGAGTGAATCACAGAGGACCACCTTCCTCTTGACCCCTCAGAGCTGTCTTTCTCCCCCAGCAGACGCTTCAGGGTGGGATTCATAGACCCTCTGAGTCAGACTCCCCAGTCCAGAATGCAGAGAGAGAATCCTGAGGGAACCGAGCTGAGGACTCAGAGCCAAACACTCCTTCTCCAGCAGCGCTGCACACACTTCTGCTTCCTACACAAGAAGAGAGGGAAGAGAACAACTACATTGACCTACTTTAAGAGTCCTCTCCTGCTGATGTTCACGTGTATATCAGTATGTAGTGTCTCTACTTTAAAGAGTCCTCTCCTGCTGATGTTCAGGTTATATCAGTATGTAGTGTCTCTACTTTAAAGAGTCCTCTCCTGCTGATGTTCAGGTGTATATCAGTATGTAGTGTCTCTACTTTAAAGAGTCCTCTCCTGCTGATGTTCAGGTGTATATCAGTATGTAGTGTCTCTACTTTAAAGAGTCCTCTCGCTGATGTTCAGGTGTATATCAGTATGTAGTGTCTCTACTTTAAAGAGTCCTCTCCTGCTGATGTTCAGGTGTATATCAGTATGTAGTGTCTCTACTTTAAAGAGTCCTCTCCTGCTGATGTTCAGGTGTATATCAGTATGTAGTGTCTCTACTTTAAAGAGTCCTCTCCTGTGATGTTCAGGTGTATATCAGTATGTAGTGTCTCTACTTTAAAGAGTCCTCTCCTGCTGATGTTCAGGTGTATATCAGTATGTAGTGTCTCTACTTTAAAGAGTCCTCTCCTGCTGATGTTCAGGTGTATATCAGTATGTAGTGTCTCTACTTTAAAGAGTCCTCTCGCTGATGTTCAGGTGTATATCAGTATGTAGTGTCTCTACTTTAAAGAGTCCTCTCCTGCTGATGTTCAGGTGTATATCAGTATGTAGTGTATCTACTTTAAAGAGTCCTCTCCTGCTCATGTTCAGGTGTATATCAGTATGTAGTCTCTCTACTTTAAAGAGTCCTCTCCTGCTGATGTTCAGGTGTATATCAGTATGTGTCTCTACTTTAAAGAGTCCTCTCCTGCTGATGTTCAGGTGTATATCAGTATGTAGTGTCTCTACTTTAAAGAGTCCTCTCCTGCTGATGTTCAGGTGTATATCAGTATGTAGTGTCTCTACTTTAAAGAGTCCTCTCCTGCTGATGTTCAGGTGTATATCAGTATGTAGTGTCTCTACTTTAAAGAGTCCTCTCCTGCTGATGTTCAGGTGTATATCAGTATGTAGTGTCTCTACTTTAAAGAGTCCTCTCCTGTTGATGTTCAGGTGTATATCAGTATGTAGTGTCTCTACTTTAAAGAGTCCTCTCCTGCTGATGTTCAGGTGTATATCAGTATGTAGTGTCTCTACTTTAAAGAGTCCTCTCCTGCTGATGTTCAGGTGTATATCAGTATGTAGTGTCTCTACTTTAAAGAGTCCTCTCTTGCTCATGTTCAGGTGTATATCAGTATGTAGTGTCTCTACTTTAAAGAGTCCTCTCCTGCTGATGTTCAGGTGTATATCAGTATGTAGTGTCTCTACTTTAAAGAGTCCTCTCCTGCTGATGTTCAGGTGTATATCAGTATGTAGTGTCTCTACTTTAAAGAGTCCTCTCCTGCTGATGTTCAGGTGTATATCAGTATGTAGTGTCTCTACTTTAAAGAGTCCTCTCTTGCTCATGTTCAGGTGTATATCAGTATGTAGTGTCTCTACTTTAAAGAGTCCTCTCCTGCTGATGTTCAGGTGTATATCTGTATTTATTACATGGCTTAGTTGAATACTCGATTCTGATTGGTCAATTCCCTGCTCTACCATGTTCCACAGAGACAGACCTGTGTGTGTTTCAATGAGGATCACCCAGAGCAGATCAGTATCACCAGAGAGGACTTTGACTTACAAATGTAACCTAAACTAGCCCAGGCTCAAACTGTAGACTCCACCCTCAGGACTGACAGAGTCCAGCAGGTGTTGACATAAAGGGAGTGTAATGTGAGTTTGATATACTAAGTAACATGTAGTACCTGTGCGCTGGCCAGAAACACCATCACATCTCCCTCCTCCCCCCTGCGGTGCAGATCCAGCACCATGTGACATGCAGCCGTCGCCGGCTCCTTCCCAGCAGAGAGTTCCCGATACACCGTCTCCACCTTGTTCACCTCCACAGCTTTCCTCTCCTCCTCCTCCTCCACCTCTCCACCCTCCTCCTGCTCATCACCAGGGGGTCAGAGAGCACGGTGTCCAGGGAGAGGTGAGGAACGAGGGACCCAGGAAGGCAGAGAGACGAGGGGCCAGTGAGGGGTGAGAGAGGAGAACCACCACCCTGAAGTTTTGGGGTCTCTGACGACACACGTCACAAAGCAGACCCAGAAGCACGTCTGTGGGCACGGTGCGCTCCTGAAGCTCGTCCAAAACCACGACACCATACTGATGCAGCAGGGGGTCCGACATCATCTCCTCCAGCAGCAGGGTGTCACTCATAAACCTGGGGAAAGGGAAAACAAAAAGAGATGAGGATCGAGCAATTAGAAAAGTTAGCATAAGTTGATTCAAAGGTTTTATTGTCATATGCACAAAAGCTTCAGGGTAGAAATGGAAATGAAATTCTTCTGACCTGAGCGCCTCCAACAATGCAACATAATAAAATACAAAATAGTCTATATGTAAAGAATAAGATATGTACAAGAACAGAATATGAAATTAAATAATGTACATTAAAACAAAAAAATACGGTTATTACGGTGATAACTATTTAGATAAATAAGTAGATTGCATTATAGCGTATGAAGACAATAGTTTAGAAATGGCTTGGCTGATTTGGACACTTTTGTAGTGGTTTTGGGGGTTTTTGAGGAAGCTGAAAGCATTTCTGACACTTTCAGGATCACCAGAGGCAGTTTCAATCAGAAAGTGGCCATATTTGTACTCAGTGAGCAGATTTTGACTACAATGAGTAGTGTTGCGATCATTTGGATACAGAAAGCATTAAAACAAAATGTCCACGGTAGAGGTAATAATTTGTCATTTTCAAATAAATAAGCAATCTGTTCAATTCAAATGATCCAGAGTCTAATTTATCTTTAGCTGACATTGTGAGAAGGGGTATTTGTGCTGCAGACTAATTCACAGAAACAGCTTTTAGTTTGAACGCTTTGAGATGTACCGTGAATTAGCATAATGGGAATATCCGAGGAGCCCCTGAACGCAGCATTGGCTTTGGCGGCACTATCCCATTCTAGTTTATATAATGAAGAAAAGAGAGAAGCAGGAAAGGACACAGGGATCCATTTTCAGTAAATACACGGCTATAAAACGTTTGCTGCAGGGAACAGAGAACAAAGAGTGAAGGTGTGGCTGTAAGACAAAGAAAGACCGTGACACATTATGTTATAAAAGTAGTGAAATCGATCTGATCCATTTCCTCTGGGACAGGAATGTGTTGCACCTGTTTAATCCTCTCTCAAGCAGTCAGTATGTTATTCAGGAGGCTTCCTTCTGTATATGGAGCAGTATTTAAAACATAATTATTACGGTGCAGTTTATTTTAAAAGGTTCGTTTTTGTAATATATAATTTTGTTTTTTGCAATGAATTAGATCGATACCACTATCATGTCCGTTTGTGAAGACGGGAAGGATACGATAAGATTACATTACATATAATTTAGCTGACACTTTTATCCAAAACGACTTGAAATAAGTGCAAAAACCACAAAGAATCAAACTCTGAACAACAAGGAAAGTGCAGATATATTCACTTCAATAATCAGGATCATACCATACAGGGTATATGCAGGAATCCTGAAGTCAAACTTAAAGGGGACCTATCATGCAAAATGCACTTGTTGACGTCTCTTATACATAAACATGTGTCCCCGGTGTGTCAGGGAACTCACGCAGCGTCAGAAAATAAAACCCTCTCTCTTTTCCTCCGTACCCAAATCTCTAAAAACGGGGGAACAACGGAGCTGATCCAGATTTGCGTCCGATATGACGTAATATCTGAAATGTGGACCCACGGCCCAATCAGAAACGTTGCTATCAGAAACAATGCCCGACTGTTTTGGACGTAATATGGTCGGTGTTACATTAGCATCGCTAACACTCAGAGCTAACCTGTACTGGAGAGCATGTGTGTGAAGAACACTCATGCTATTTTAGGCAATAGCATAGGTCTCAGATATATACAAATATATAAAAAACATGTCTATGAAGTGTTTTGCTCAAAATACCAAACAGATCACCCATTCTAGCCATGCCTCATATCCCTCTATTTCACTTCCTGTTTCAAAAGTGCTGATTTGGGGTATAAAGCTTTAAATAAAAGTAGGGGTCTGAGCTCGTGCGGGACCCGGCAGCTACCGTCTAAACCAGGGGTACTCAAATACAAATCTTAAAGGTCCAAAAAAATTGTTTCAATAAGACAAAGGTCCGTTTATTACGGTCTTTAAACAATTGCAACAAGATTCTTAACACGAGGTTGCAAAAACAAAAATAATCTGTATGCAGCAGTTTTCATTGTTATTGTGTCTGTGCTTGATCCCTCAGAGTCGCAGTGTGAGTAAAGGCAGCTGCACCTCTCTTTCATTCAGCATTCCATTATGCTTTATAAATGTCTTGCCCCCTTGTGTGTCCACTGAGGGTTCGTCAGGCCCAACACATCTTCAACAAACTCCCCTTTGCCTCATCATAAAAACTCACAAACACCAGCAACTGAGCATTGTCAGTGGTGTCAGTGGACTCATCCACAGCTAAGGAAATGCATTCCATCACAAAGCTGATTCATCAAATCACCAGCCAGTATTTATGTTCTTCTGGTTGCTGTGGAATCTGAGAGGGATTTGCTTGATTTGACCTGTTATTTCCTCTTTTTGTTGCCTTCAACATGGTCTCCATCACTTCAGTCATGCATTCTTTTATACTTCAGTTATTATCCAGTGGAAAGTCCTTACCTACTGGCCTAGTTTAAATCAAAGTGGTTACTTTTTTTTGGCTGGGCAGTGTAGTTTTACACACCGTCTTATTTTACTTTCTCAGGACTTAAAACTGTTTTTTGGGGGCAGACCCCCACAAAGAAAAAAATATATTTACACACGTAAGGTCATCATCTTAACAGTTTTGTATGCTCATCCGTGAGCAGAGCATCAAGTTGACATGCCTATTACAGCTGAATGCAGCGATTACCATCTTGTTCAGCAAAACGCCTCACAAACTGATTAAGATCAACAGCTTTAGTGCGTTTTGATTCAATGCTGAGTACAGCCAAACTTGACAGTCTCTTCTCTGTCATTGTAGACCGCAAATACCTCATTCCTTCAGTACTTGGGTCCGAATGCTTCTCGTTTTGCGCCGTACCGTTCAAATGAAATCAGGGCCGGGGGAGGGGTTACAAGACGTGCGTCTTGTGCTGCATTCACTTGCACTCGGACATTAGAGACTTCTCTCTCATATGTCCGATGAGCCACAACTTTTCTTTCAAAACAAAGCTGCCAACTGGGGTGGCAGCTGGGGTGGCAAGGCCTATTTTTAGGGTGGCAGTTGCCACCCCATGCCACCCCGGTAGGTGAAACTAGGCTACTAGCTACAGTACAGATGCAACTAGATGAGCTGTTAACTCTCGCTCTGACTTTTTTTTTAAACACACACGCATTTTTCCCACCCGCATTCCGCGAAGACCCGCCCTACTGTGCCTCTGATTCGCAGACTGTTGGTGGGGGAAAAAACGCTGACGGGATGCTGAATGTGATTGGACCAATGCGTTGACAGACACACACAGACAGTGGAACAGTCGACATGCAGAGCGCTGTTTGCAGTGGACATAGCGGAGAATTTTGACTCGTTGCGTTGTGGCGATGTCTCGCAGATAACACAGATAATACATATGAAAAGTATAATTTGCTCAGAGTCCAGAGACAGTTGTGGTTCGGTCCGGATCCGGACCGGAGTCCGGACTTTGAGGATGCCTGGTTCTAAACTAAATACTGCCGTGATGAAACACCATATCATGGATTATCAAGGATTCTCTCTGAAACAGTATGGAGCTCAAAGGCTTTCTCTCTTGCCGGTTATACCACAAGGTGAGTTCCTTTTTATTTCCTGCTTCTTCACACACATGCTCTCCAGTACAGTTAGCTCTGAGTGTTAGCGATGCTAATGTAAACACCGACCATATTACGTCCAAAACAGTCGGCATTGTTTCTGATAGCAACGTTTCTGATAGGGCCGTGGGTCCACATTTCAGATATTACGTCATATCGGACGCAAATCTGGATCAGCTCCGTTGTTCCCCCGTTTTTAGAGATTTGGGTACGGAGGAAAAGAGAGAGGGTTTTATTTTCTGACGCTGCGTGAGTTCCCTGACGCACCGGGGACACATGTTGATGTAGAGAAGACATACAAAAGTGCATTTTGCACTTAATGGGTTTCCATTTTGTCTGTTGGACTTAAATCAATCGTGACTTCATACTAGGGATGGGAATTTGAAGCAAATTTATTTTCGAATATTCAACCCCAAAATAATATGTAATAAACTTAGAAACCCCTCACATAAAAAAATAATGATTACAATACAAATATTCATAACTCATATTCGAATACCTGAACCATTTTGAATATTCGAGTATTGGATGAATCATTCCCATCCCTAGTTTTTAAATATGCTTCCTTGCCTTTTTGCAATGAGTTAGATACCACTATCATGTCCATTTGTGAAGAAAGGAATGATAGGATACTTACTGTACTTAAGTACATGTTTCTGGTATCAGTACTTTACTCCACTACTTATATTTCTGACGACTTTTTACTTTGACTTCTTACATTTTGAACACAAATACCTGTACTTTCTACTTCTTACATTTTGAACACAAATACCTGTACTTTCTACTTCTTACATTTTGAACACAAATACCTGTACTTTCTACTTCTTACATGTTGAACACAAATACCTGTACTTTCTACTTCTTACATTTTGAACCCAAATACCTGAACTTTCTACTTCTTACATGTTGAACACAAATACCTGTACTTTCTACTTCTTACATGTTGAACACAAATACCTGTACTTTCTACTTCTTACATGTTGAAACAAATATCTGTACTTTCTACTTCTTACATGTTGAACACAAATACCTGTACTTTCTACTTCTCACATGTTGAACCCAAATACCTGTACTTTCTACTTCTCACATTTCCCAAACAGGCTGGTTACTTTAGTTTGAATGTGTGTTTGGTGGCGTGATCATTATTATTTAGAGTCATTGCGTGCCTATTGATTTGAACACGATCCGTGTATCCATCATTTCCTGGTCTTCTCTAAAGAAGAGGGACCAATGAAAACGTTGTCATGTTGCCGTTGTTCAGCATGGAAACATTCATTAGCTAACAATGACATTATTGTTCTATTAATATAAAGGGAGGTCAGGTACTCTTTAAAACAGCTGCTAGTTATGGGTACTTTTACTGAAGTACATTTCAAAGCCCTCTTTACTTTTACTTGAGTAAAGAAGTTTAGTCAGTACTTCTACTTTCACCAGAGTATTTTTAAACACGAGTATCTGTACTTCTACTTGAGTAAAGGATGTGTGTACTGTTGCCATCTCTTCTAACCTGAGCAGGGTGTCGGGTGTGCAGCTGTCGTCGTGAGCCACGCTGTATCCCACCTCCAGGCCAGACTCAGGTCCATCTCATCGGCCACACGCAGAGCCAGACTCACCGCCGCCACTGAAGAAGGCTGAGAGCAACACACCAGACCCTGAGAGAACTCATAGGAGAGAGCGTACTCCACACACCACTGAGGAACCTGCAGGGAGAGGAGGAAGACGAGGGGGAAGAGAATCAGAATCAGACATACTGATAGAGGACTCTTTAAAGTAGAGACACTACATACTGATATACACCTGAACATCAGCAGGAGAGGACTCTTTAAAGTAGAGACACTACATACTGATATACACCTGAACATCAGCGGGAGAGGACTCTTTAAAGTAGAGACACTACATACTGATATACACCTGAACATCAGCAGGAGAGGACTCTTTAAAGTAGAGACACTACATACTGATATACACCTGAACATCAGCAGGAGAGGACTCTTTAAAGTAGAGACACTACATACTGATATACACCTGAACATCAGCAGGAGAGGACTCTTTAAAGTAGAGACACTACATACTGATATACACCTGAACATCAGCAGGAGAGGACTCTTTAAAGTAGAGACACTACATACTGATATACACCTGAACATCAGCAGGAGAGGACTCTTTAAAGTAGAGACACTACATACTGATATACACCTGAACATCAGCAGGAGAGGACTCTTTAAAGTAGAGACACTACATACTGATATACACCTGAACATCAGCAGGAGAGGACTCTTTAAAGTAGAGACACTACATACTGATATACACCTGAACATCAGCAGGAGAGGACTCTTTAAAGTAGAGACACTACATACTGATATACACCTGAACATCAGCAGGAGAGGACTCTTTAAAGTAGAGACACTACATACTGATATACACCTGAACATCAGCAGGAGAGGACTCTTTAAAGTAGAGACACTACATACTGATATACACCTGAACATCAGCAGGAGAGGACTCTTTAAAGTAGAGACACTACATACTGATATACACCTGAACATCAGCAGGAGAGGACTCTTTAAAGTAGATACACTACATACTGATATACACCTGAACATCAGCAGGAGAGGACTCTTTAAAGTAGAGACACTACATACTGATATACACCTGAACATCAGCAGGAGAGGACTCTTTAAAGTAGAGACACTACATACTGATATACACCTGAACATTTGAAGAACATTGAATATGTTTCTGTGTACCTGGGTGCTCTTCCCCGTCCCGCTGGCTGCACTGAGCAGCAGCATGTTGTGGCTCTCCATGTTCTCCAGCAGACTTTGCCTCAGCCTCCACACTGGGAACTGTTTCCTCTCCTCCAGCAGGGCGTAGTACCGTGAAGAAAAGGGCAAACCATCGTAAGGGTTCACCTCCAGGTCGCTTAATCCTTCCTCTTCCTCCCCTCCTTCTTCTTCTTCTTCTCTTCCTCCATCATCATCCAGATCTCCAGACATGAGGGAGGATATGGAGAGAGAGTCCAGGGCAGAGAGGGACGTTTGCGGAGGCTTTTCTGGAGGAGAAGACATCCTCAGGGAGGTGGGGAAGTGGTGAAGTTCACAGAGAAGCTTGAGGTTACCTGGAGGGAGAGAAACAATAATGAAAACGAGTCAGAGGGTCCAATCTGTGCTGTATGTGGCCCCTGAACTCAAATATATTGAGTTTACAATACATTTTCAAATAAATATAGAAACCAAACACAGTCTTCTTTGATATTTTCTCAAGATATTTAAAATGGCTCCGTCGTATACATTTAATTAACCTGTTAAGCCCCGAGCCTGTTTTTCAGGTTTCAGGCTCGAAAATGACATGCCCAAAACAAATGACTACAACTTCACTTCTAAAAGGGTTATATGAATAATTTCTTTTATCAAAGCAAGGTTACATCTGTGAGTTGGATGTAGAAGTGTCAAAAAATATAGATGTTTCTCAGTCAGAGTAAATCCAGATGGAACATAGCAAAAAAAGGTAAATTCTTACCTCCGCCTAAAGAAAAAACATTACTTATAGTGAAAACCAGCCTTGAATGATGGGATGGTAGACTAAAAGCTTTAGGAATCCAAACTATAACATATAATAAGTACCCTGTATCAAGATTGAGGCAAAACAAGTTAAATTTGACCTTTTTAGAGAGATTTAAAAAAAAAAGTTCCAGGCGGAATAAGCTTTTGGGTACTTTTGGGTACTTTTGGGTACATCTGGTTCCATCAGTGCCATTTGACCTTTGTCAGGTACCAGACTATAGAAATTGTGTATTACATTGAAATATCACTATAGGTATTCATTCCATCCAAAGAAAACTAATTAAAATTAAAAAAATTAATACAAAATTAGGCTTTTGGGGCTTAACAGGTTAATCCATTTGATCATATGTAATCAACTTAGGCACCCCTCCCATAAAAGACCATTTAAAGAAATAACTCATATTCGAATACCTGAATCATTTCACATATTTGAATATTCGATGAATCATTCCCATCCCTAACAGAAACAGCTGAGAAGAAGGAACAGAAAGAACATGTCACCTGTGTTTCAGGTTTCAAACATACATGTAAAGTTGGTCCAAAGCACTTCCTGTCTCTGCTACGACATTTATTCGAGTCCCTCAAAAACAGACCCTTCACAGGAACCTTCAGCGCGTCTGGTATTTAACTGAGGAATGCTCGTCCCCACCCATATGCCACAGTGTGTGTGTGTGTGTGTGTGTGTGTGTGTGTGTGTGTGTGTGTGTGTGGTGTCTCTCTCTGGTGGTGTGTGTGTGTGTGTGTGTGTCTCTCTCTGTGGTGTGTGTGTGTGTGTCTCTCTCTGTGTGGTGTGTGTGTGTGTGTCTCTCTGTGTGGTGTGTGTGTGTGTGTGTCTCTCTTTCTGTGTGTCTCTCTCTGTGTGGTGTGTGTGGTGTGTGTGTGTGTGTGGTGTGTGTGTGTGTGTGTGTGTGTGTGTGTGTGTGTGTCTCTCTCTGTGTGGTGTGTGTGTGTGTGTCTCTCTCTGTGTGGTGTGTGTGTGTGTGTGTGTGTGTGTGTCTCTCTTGTGTGGTGTGTGTGTGTGTGTCTCTCTCTGTGTGGTGTGTGTGTGTCTCTCTTTCTGTGTGTCTCTCTCTGTGGTGTGTGTGTGTGTGGTGTGTGTCTCTCTTTCTGTGTGTCTCTCTCTGTGTGGTGTGTGTGTGTGTGTGTGTGTGTGTGTGTGTGTGTCTCTCTCTGTGTGGTGTGTGTGTGTGTGTGTGTCTCTCTCTGTGTGGTGTGTGTGTGTGTGTGTCTCTCTCTGTGTGGTGTGTGTGTGTGTGTGTGTGTGTGTCTCTCTCTGTGTGGTGTGTGTGGTGTGTGTGTGTGTGTGTGTGTGTGTGTGTGTCTCTCTGTGTGGTGTGTGTGTGTGTGTGTGTGTCTCTCTTTCTGTGTGTCTCTCTCTGTGTGGTGTGTGTGTGTGTGTGTGTGTGTGTCTCTCTCTCTGTGTGGTGTGTGTGGTGTGTGTGTCTCTCTTTCTGTGTGTCTCTCTCTGTGTGGTGTGTGCATGTGCGTGTGTGTGTGTGTCTCTCTCTCTCTCTCTCTCTCTGTGTGGTGTGTGCATGTGCGTGTGTGTGTGTGTCTCTCTCTCTCTCTCTCTCTTTCTGTGTGTCTCTCTCTCTCTGTGTGTGTGTGTGTGCGTGTGTGTGTGTGTGTGCGTGTGGGACAGCTGCGGTGCTGGTTTATTCATGCTTGGACAGAAAGAACAGATACAAATCTAAAATAGTTCTGAGCTCCTCCTCCATTTGGCACGTGTCCTTTCATATTAGCATATCATGTATCTGTAATATAGCGAGTATCATTCTTCTGATGTGTTTTGGGGCGTATTGTTATACTACAATAAGGCACACATTCACATCATTTGCTAAACTAACCAAAGTACGCTAAATAATTACAGATGTTAATGGGACAAATACATTTGTACGATTAGCAGAAATTGTAAACATGACCAGCAACAATTCTGCTAATCGATTAATTGATAATCATTTTTGGTCAAGAAAAATGCCCGACGTTTCTAAGGGTCAGCTTCTTTATTGATAGAACAATTGGGGAAATAAATGGATATATCAATGATGAAAATGATTGACGTTGCAGCTAATTGATAAGTCCCACTGTCAATCATCAGCTTCCCATTACAGGAGTCAAAGAGTAATATGATTATAATACATTTTGTGTACATTGATGAGCATTGTAGCATTCATTCTTACGTAGTTTTGAAGTGTAAATGTAATGATATTTAATCTCAAATGTTGAATAAAAGACACTTTAGTCATTATATGGCTGCTTTTGTTCAAACCGCAGCTGATATTTGACAACGTTGGCTTCTTTTGCATGTCTTTGGTATCTATAACAGAATTGAGTGTATTCAAATAAGACCCATCCCTGAACTGAAACCAGGACGCTGGAGAGAAGCCGTGTCGATACCTACAAATATCTGGGCTTTTGGTTGGACAGTAATCTGAACTTCAACACCACATTGAAGTTCTAACAAAGAAATTGAAATTCACTCTTGGCTTCCTTTTCAGACTTAAATGTTGTTTTTCAACTTCTTCCCATAAAAGGTTGGTCTCTGGCTTATTCCTGTCCCAGCTGGACTACGGTGATACCATTGATAGATTTGCCTGTCCCACTGTTTTGGCCAGACTAGACCCACTCTACCATGCTGCACTGCGTTATATATCAAATGCACCCTATAGGACTCATCATTGCACACTGTATAGTAGGGCTGTGCAATTAATCGTATTTTAATCTCAATTACGATTTTGGCTTGCAACGATTACGAAAACAACGTAATCGAAATAAAACGATTATTATTTTTATTAAAAAAAAAAATATGTGATTATTATTTTTTTAATATTTTTTTTTATTGGTTTTTCAGTTTAATTATACTTTAAGTTCAGGGTAATCAACTGTTAAAAACATACTGTTCCAATTTTATTTTTCAATAAATGGATGTTTTCAAAGTCAATGAATAATCGTGATATCAATTATTGACCAAAATAATCGTGATTATGATTTTTGCCATAATCGCACAGCCCTACTGTATAGCCTAACTGGATGGTCCTCACTTACTATGTGTAGGATGCAGCACTGGTTGTTATTAATGTATAAAGCCATTTTAGGTAAGCTTCCACTCTACATATGTGTCAGATTTGCCCCATTTGTGACTCTCACAACCTCAGATCCAGTGCCTGGATACGGGTCCAGGTTCCTGCTGTACGGACTGAGGTTGGAAAAAGGAGTCTTTCTTACTATGGTCCTTGGTCTTGGAATGACCTTCAAATCAAGCCTCAAACTGAGGGCACTTGTCTCTATAGCATGTTTTAAATTGAAGTTGTCTGAGGTCCTCACCACCAGCTGCTCTTGCAGTAATAAGTAGTACCTTTCTTACTGTCCAAAAGTGACTGCTTTTTCGTCTTTTGTTTTCTCAGTGTATTTTATACGTCTGTGTTATGTGTGGCGTTGCTGCCTTCTTGGCCAGGTCAGCATTGTAAATAAGATTTTATCTCAATGCTTTTTTATCTGGTTAAATAAAGGTTAAATAAATACAAATCTAGTTACATGCACTTTGTGAATGGCAGAGTATTACATTGATAACACGTGGCTAATAATACAAAGTAAGACATGAAATAGCAGGCAGCCGGTTCCCACACATGCTAGTCCTGTTAGCGGTGCACAGACAGAAGGCAGCAGGGTGATATTAAAACAAAACGCCTCATAAACCACATGTCAATAAGTCAGACCTGCTCTGCAAATAGGTGTTTGTTTGAAATGATAAGGATGCTGGGAAAATAATAAACTAATATCCAGAGAGGCAAGAGTACACACATCCTTTACTCAACTAGAAGTACAGATACTTAAAAATACTCTGGTGAAAGTAGAAGTACTGACTAAACTTCTTACTCAAGTCAAAGTAAAGAGGGCTTTGAAATGTACTTCAGTAAAAAGTACCCATAACTAGCAGCTTTTTAAAGAGTACCTGACCTCCCTTTATATTAATAGAACAATAATGTCATTTTAGCTAATGAATGTTTCCATGCTGAACAACGGCAACATGACAACGTTTTCATTGGTCCCTCTTCTTTAGAGAAGACCAGGAAATGATGGATACACGGATCGTGTTCAAATCAATAGGCACGCAATGACTCTAAATAATAATGATCACGCCACCAAACACACATTCAAACTAAAGGAACCAGCCTGTTTGGAAATGAGAGAAGTAGAAAGTACAGGTATTTGTGTTCAACATGTAAGAAGTAGAAAGTACAGGTATTTGTGTTCAACATGTAAGAAGTAGAAAGTACAGGTATTTGTGTTCAACATGTAAGAAGTAGAAAGTACAGGTATTTTGTTCAACATGTAAGAAGTAGAAAGTACAGGTATTTGTGTTCAAAATGTAAGAAGTAGAAAGTACAGGTATTTGTGTTCAACATGTAAGAAGTAGAAAGTACAGGTATTTGTGTTCAACATGTAAGAAGTAGAAAGTACAGGTATTTGTGTTCAACATGTAAGAAGTAGAAAGTACAGGTATTTGAGTTCAACATGTAAGAAGTAGAAAGTACAGGTATTGTGTTCAACATGTAAGAAGTAGAAAGTACAGGTATTTGTGTTCAACATGTAAGAAGTAGAAAGTACAGGTATTGTGTTCAACATGTAAGAAGTAGAAAGTACAGGTATTTGTGTTCAACATGTAAGAAGTAGAAAGTACAGGTATTTGTGTTCAACATGTAAGAAGTAGAAAGTACAGGTATTTGTGTTCAACATGTAAGAAGTAGAAAGTACAGGTATTTGTGTTCAACATGTAAGAAGTAGAAAGTACAGGTATTTGTGTTCAACATGTAAGAAGTAGAAAGTACAGGTATTTGTGTTCAACATGTAAGAAGTAGAAAGTACAGGTATTTGTGTTCAACATGTAAGAAGTAGAAAGTACAGGTATTTGTGTTCAACATGTAAGAAGTAGAAAGTACAGGTATTTGTGTTCAACATGTAAGAAGTAGAAAGTACAGGTATTTGTGTTCAACATGTAAGAAGTAGAAAGTACAGGTATTTGTGTTCAACATGTAAGAAGTAGAAAGTACAGGTATTTGTGTTCAACATGTAAGAAGTAGAAAGTACAGGTATTTGTGTTCAACATGTAAGAAGTAGAAAGTACAGGTATTTGTGTTCAACATGTAAGAAGTAGAAAGTACAGGTATTTGTGTTCAACATGTAAGAAGTAGAAAGTACAGGTATTTGTGTTCAACATGTAAGAAGTAGAAAGTACAGGTATTTGTGTTCAACATGTAAGAAGTAGAAAGTACAGGTATTTGTGTTCAACATGTAAGAAGTAGAAAGTAAGGTATTTGTGTTCAACATGTAAGAAGTAGAAAGTACAGGTATTTGTGTTCAACATGTAAGAAGTAGAAAGTACAGGTATTTGTGTTCAACATGTAAGAAGTAGAAAGTACAGGTATTAGTGTTCAACATGTAAGAAGTAGAAAGTACAGGTATTTGTGTTCAAAATGTAAGAAGTCAAAGTAAAAAGTCGTCAGAAAAATAAGTAGTGGAGTAAAGTACTGATACCAGAAACAAGTACTTATGTACAGTAACAAAGTATTTGTACTCCACTACTTCCCACTTCTGCTCATATCGTACTACTTTGTAAGGTATGATGAACCACTATGTAGTAGACAAACATTTGGATACACACAACCGGTTTAAAATGAACGTACCTTTTGTCATGAGTTTAGCTGTGTGCACTTTTGAGATGGTGTTCACTAATCTCTCTGTATCCTCTCTATTCACAGGGTTTCAATCTGACAGGCTCCTTATACTGAAAACACATATCAGCTGGTCTATAAACTTTGACTGGTTTCCCTGAGTGAAGGTCATATTCAATAAACTCATTTAAAACGTTGTCCAATCATTTGTTCTCTGTTGAGTCATTCATACAGAAATATAGAAACATACCCGGTACAATTTTCTAACAAAGGTTTAAAGCCCACATATTATCCAGTAAATGATAATAAGAGACTGAGAATACCAGCAAGTATTCACATTTGAAAGAATGAAACAGGTGGGAGAAGTCCTCAGATCTTGTTCTTGAGTAAAAGTAGAAGTACCAGAGTGTAGGAATACTCTGTTACAGTAAAAGTCCTGCATTCAAAATGTTCCTCAAGTAAAAGTAGAAAAGATTATCATCAAAATATAGTTAAGTAGCAACAGTAAAAGTAGTCATTGTGCAGATTGGTCCATCTCAGAATAATATATATGATATGTTTTATAATGATTGATCATGAAAGTGTTCTCAAAGCTGGTAAAGGTGCAGCTAGTTTGAATTTAGCTGATCATTGGGAGTAGGCAGTGATGAGGATTATCTAATGAATTAGCAATGGATATAAGCTCAGTGGAATATTCACTATGATTAAAATGTTATGGGCCAGAGAATACACTTGATTTTACGGTGGTGACTCCGGGCCAGAGGTGGGAAGTAGTGGAGTACAAATACTTAGTTACTGTACTTAAGTACATTTTCTGGTATCAGTACTTTACTCCACTACTTATTTTTCTGACGACTTTTTACTTTGACTTCTTACATTTTGAACACAAATACCTGTACTTTCTACTTCTTACATGTTGAACACAAATACCTGTACTTTCTACTTCTTACATGTTGAACACAAATACCTGTACTTTCTACTTCTTACATGTTGAACACAAATACCTGTACTTTCTACTTCTTACATGTTGAACACAAATACCTGTACTTTCTACTTCTTACATGTTGAACACAAATACCTGTACTTTCTACTTCTTACATGTTGAACACAAATACCTGTACTTTCTACTTCTTACATGTTGAACACAAATACCTGTACTTTCTACTTCTTACATGTTGAACACAAATACCTGTACTTTCTACTTCTTACATGTTGAACACAAATACCTGTACTTTCTACTTCTTACATGTTGAACACAAATACCTGTACTTTCTACTTCTTACATGTTGAACACAAATACCTGTACTTTCTACTTCTTACATGTTGAACACAAATACCTGTACTTTCTACTTCTTACATGTTGAACACAAATACCTGTACTTTCTACTTCTTACATGTTGAACACAAATACCTGTACTTTCTACTTCTTACATGTTGAACACAAATACCTGTACTTTCTACTTCTTACATGTTGAACACAAATACCTGTACTTTCTACTTCTTACATGTTGAACACAAATACCTGTACTTTCTACTTCTTACATGTTGAACACAAATACCTGTACTTTCTACTTCTTACATGTTGAACACAAATACCTGTACTTTCTACTTCTTACATGTTGAACACAAATACCTGTACTTTCTACTTCTTACATGTTGAACCAAATACCTGTACTTTCTACTTCTTACATGTTGAACACAAATACCTGTACTTTCTACTTCTTACATGTTGAACACAAATACCTGTACTTTCTACTTCTTACATGTTGAACACAAATACCTGTACTTTCTACTTCTTACATGTTGAACACAAATACCTGTACTTTCTACTTCTCACATTTCCCAAACAGGCTGGTTCCTTTAGTTTGAATGTGTGTTTGGTGGCGTGATCATTATTATTTAGAGTCATTGCGTGCCTATTGATTTGAACACGATCCGTGTATCCATCATTTCCTGGTCTTCTCTAAAGAAGAGGGACCAATGAAAACGTTGTCATGTTGCCGTTGTTCAGCATGGAAACATTCATTAGCTAACAATGACATTATTGTTCTATTAATATAAAGGGAGGTCAGGTACTCTTTAAAACAGCTGCTAGTTATGGGTACTTTTTACTGAAGTACATTTCAAAGCCCTCTTTACTTTACTTGAGTAAAGAAGTTTAGTCAGTACTTCTACTTTACCAGAGTATTTTTAAACACGAGTATCTGTACTTCTACTTGAGTAAAGGATGTGTGTACTTTTGCCATCTCTGCTCAGGGCTAATGTGATAACTAGACTTTCACTAAGCTCTCCAAAGCCTTTCTGTATCACAACACCATCTTGTCTTATCTCTGAATCTCATATTGTTCATTGTGTGTCAGCTGAGAGCCACACAGCCGGAAATACAACCTGAAACACAGAGACATGACCCACTCCAGATCTGACCTAAATGAGGAGGATTTGATATGTGATATTACTTTTAAGCACATCCTTTTGAGTAGAAAATAAACAAACGTAAAATATTAAAGGTGACCGTGAAGGATAAACATCTGTAGACTGTCTGACAATAATCACAATGAAGGTAGATACACAGACAGCATCTTTTGTTGGTTTATAATGACCTGTACACACCTTGATTTTATTTTCATGTATTCTTTGTTTTATTATTTCTATGTTTCATGTTTAGATGCTGTCGTGTAATTCCCTTGCGGTCTTTGTATGTGTATGTTAAAGCACTTGTAATTATGTTTTGAAAGGTGCTGTATATTAAATAAAGTGTATCATTATTAGTATTTTGGTAAAACCGTGTCTTACCTGTTAAACATGAGGGCAGAGAGGAGGAAGACAGCTCTGTTGTTGTGTTTTCCCGAAGCTAACAAACCGCCTCTACACACCGACAACTGCTGAATAAAAACCCGGTAAAGGTGAAGTATGGAGGTCAGTTGTTCACGGTTCTCTCTGAGAATCGGTACCGTCCTTCGTTATTTCTGACAGCTGTTAATTTCAAATAAAAGACGTTAATGTTGGACCGTTGAGCTAGCTAGCATCCGCCATGTTGTTTCTGTAGCTGTCAAACCTCGTGCTGCATTCAGGGCTCTTCGGAAAACACAGTTTCACATTAATGGGACAGATGTTGGTTTTTTTTATCGGTAAATTCTCCCGTAACTTCTCAAATAAATTCATCAGAGGTGGGAGTTAGTAAATGGGTTTAAGAAAATAAAGGGTAGGGAGGGAATGTACATGTTAATATTCAGTTATGTATTCTGTAGGTCAATTTGACTGAAACAGTACCAAAGGGGGCAAAATGTGAACATATTACAATACATTAAAATAAAACCATCAGTGAAAATGAAATGTTATGTTGGTCAATGTTGTTTTCTGTTGTCTATCTATTCTAGAAGTACCAGTGGAGGTACCCGTTTCTTCAACATTGCAAGTACTTTCTGCAGTAGTTCCATCTTAGTATGTATGTTGACATCAGGTTAGCTCTTAATTAAACCAAAATGCAATCATTTTAACCTTCCTTATATGTTAGGGAACTCGTATATTATTTACAGGAACAGCTTTATGGGGTTTCGCAAAGCATTTGACCTGGGAATTTAAAATTGGCATTTTAAAGTGCTCACCTTAATTCAAACAAAAGAAACAGTAAATCTAATTGTTCTCCTGATCTGTGAAACTCCTGGGTATAGTCTCCGCTCTTCTTAGCTTTTAAAGATATATTTTCTGAGCTCTGGAGACAGATGTATTTTAGTACACCTTTTTATTTAATATTTATATATTAAATGTATTTATTTATTACATTAATTGGACAATTAACTGGAATCAAACAGCTAAACAAGTGTCCTTACAACAGGGTCATTCTCACACATCTGGTCTCGTGTGAGCTATGGGCCACCTAAAGGCTAGACTGTACACTTACAATTTACAGTATATCCTAAAATATTGAGGTAAGTTAATACATATGCCTAACATATCCTTATTCATATTCCATTTAGCATTGCTGTGATAGATTTAGTACAAAAAATATTCAACATAAATACAGTTAAGACGAGTGAGTTATGGAAAGTAAACGGCATGAGTCAAAGTTGTGCAATTAGAACGAAAGTTTTATTTTATTGGTTATCATTCAAAACAATTGTATTACAGTTTTGGAAGGAAGACTCAGAGACTCAGCATAGTGAGAGTGGATTGTCAAATCGTACGACACTACAGACAAAGTCCATCAAAGAGGCACTCACTTTTACCATTTACTACATCCAGATAACAAAGCACACAGATCAAGGACAGCTGACACACCCTTTCTCAGATCTATGTCCAGTCAAGTTTTCTAGTTACACATTTCTTCAGCTGTAGTTCAATCAGGAGAGACTTTGTTTTGATTGTATTTATTACCGAGATGAATGTAATAGTGTTTTGCTATTATTATTAGCCCCCATCGTGCTGAAATATATCCGGGGAAGGGGAAACCGAGCATGATGTGAGGAGGAGGGATGAAGGGTTTTGTCGGAGAACCGGTCTTGAAGGAGTGATTTGAGTGACCCTGGATATGAGGAAAAGGGGTGCAAGAGGGTGGCGTCAAGTCAACAGCTGTGAGGAGGGGAGAGAGCAGATTTAAAGATGTGACGATGCGCTCTGATTGGCTTGTGGAAACAGAGACGAAGGTGATAGGTTTAGCTGGGGAGTGAGCGCCCATAATCGCTGATGGGAGGGGTGAGATAGCTTCATTTTAAAGGGTCGCCTAATGTACTGTTTTTCATCAATATATCACAGGTCTCAGATATATACAGGGCCTGTCTCTGATGGCTGAAACACCAAACAGATCATTGCAGCATTACCCATAATCCCTCTGTTCAGCCCTGTTTCCAAAGTGCTGATTCTCTGTCTGTTACTTCAGATGAAAATAAGGAGCCCCTCCCCACGCCCTCTGAGAGAGATTTGGTTAAAAAGAACTCAATGGTGCTCTAGGAGGAGATTCAGGTGATAAGGTGGGGGGGGGTTACCTTGGTTGCTGATTGGTTAATGGTTACACAAGACAAAACATCGTTATGACATCATAAAGTGGCCAAAATCTGATCGGCTCATTTTCTGACAGGTTTTTATATAAATGGATCAGGAAAAAGAGAGAGAATCTTTGTTCCTGAAACTTTCAGAGTCTCTTTCCACAGAGGGGAACATGTTGATGTAGAAGAGACATGAGGAAGAGGGGACACATGTTGATGTAGAAGAGACATGAAGAAGAGGGGACACATGTTGATAGAGAGACATGAAGAAGAGGGACACATGTTGATGAAGAAGAGACATGAAGAAGAGGGACACATGTTGATGTAGAAGAGACATGAAGAAGAGGGGACACATGTTGATGTAGAAGAACATGAAGAAGAGGGGACACATGTTGATGTAGAGGAGACATGAAGAAGTGGATTTTGCATAACAGGTGACCTTTAAGTCCCTCAGTTTTTCCTGGACGAGCTCACAGACTGTATTTTCTGTCTCAGGCTCTCCTCCCAGTCTTTGCACCAGTCTGCGCTCCGCTCCAGGTTCTGGTACCGGGTCGGCAGCTCGTCCAACGCCAGCACTGCCTCCGGAGGTCAAAGGTCAGACCTGCCCTCTGCACGGCTGCCTGGAACTTGGCTGGAGATGCTGTGGCGATGTAACACCTGTGAAAAGAGTTCAAGTCATTTTTTAAGAAACTAGATCAGAGCTTTCCTACAGGACAGCCTCACCAAGCTGCTGTGTGTGTGGTGTGTGTGTGTGTGTGTGTGTGTGTGTGTGTGTGTGTGTGTGTGTGTGTGTGTGTGTGTGTGTGGTGTGTGTGTGTGTGTGTGTGGTGTTGTGTGTGTGTGTGTGTGTGTGTGTGTAAACAGATGGACGCTGACCTGTTGATGGTGGGTTTGTGGGGACAGTGGTAGTGATGCCACACAGCCACAGCAGAGTGAGGACAGAGGACATACTGGTTCTCCTCCCAGCACCTCCTCATGGTCTCCAGGATGCCTTCATCACTCATGATCCAGTGGATAACCTGGGACAGCTGGAAGAGAAAGATCTGTTAGAACAATATCACTCGTCCCGGCTTGAGCTTCAATCTCAGGATCCATGTATTCATGATCCTCTCCAGAATGGAAGTAGTCATCACATACAGAGCATCAACTAGTTCCTGAACAGTGTCCTTCACATGCTGATATACAAGAGAGGGAGTTACACAGTCACAAGATGGAGGACTACCGGTTCTTGTAGGTAATCATCTACAAAACACTGAGTTTTCTCTCAAATCTGACTTTTTCTCTCAAAATTCTGACTTTTTCTCAAAATTCTGACTTTTTTATCAAAATCATTTTTTTTTAAACTTTTCCTCAAAATTCGGACTTTCTTTCAAAATTCGGACTTTCTCTCAAAATTATGTATTTTTCTCAAAATCAAAAAATTCGGACTTTTTCTCAAATCTAAAAATTCGGACTTTTTCTAAAAATCTAAAATTCGGACTTTCTCTCAAAATTCGGACTTTCTCTCAAAATTATGTATTTTTTCCCAAATCTAAAAATTCTGACTTTTTCTCAAAATCTAAAATCTGACTTTTTCTCAAATCTCAAAATTCGGACTTTCTCTCAAAATCTCAAAATTCGGACTTTCTCTCAAAATTCGGACTTTCTCTCAAAATTATGACTTTTTTCTCAAATTCATTTTTTTAACTTTTTCCTCAAAATTATGACTTTCTCTCAAAATTATGACTTTTTCTCAAATTATGACTTTCTCTCAAAATTCAAAATCATTTTTAAAAACTTTTTCTCAAAATTCGGACTTTCTCTCAAAATCTCAAAATTATGTATTTTTTTCTCAAAATCTCAAAATCCTGACTTTTTACTCAAATCTCAAACAGTGTCCTTCACATGCTGATATCCAAGAGAGGGAGTTACACAGTCACAAGATGGAGGAATAGAAAGCAGTATTCAATGTTTACTTCAGATTAGCTCCACGTCAGAAATGAGCATGCTTGTCATATGTCTATCTCCATAGAGGCTGAATCATCATGTTAATCACATAGCTATCATATGCCTCAAACAGTCCTGATGCTCTTCTAGGTAATCATACATCCTGTCATGTACACAGCTACAGTTGGGATACCTTTGTTATCATGTTACTCTCAGATTGGAAGAGGACATTCAGGATTTTCCCAACCAGATCAAACAGGTTTCCGGCTGCTTTTCACTGGACACAACACAGAAGTGGTGTCTCAAAGTGTAGTAAGAGTTACGATACGATAATACTTTAATGGTCAGATCAAGTCTGAAATGCTCCTTGCATCACAGCAGCTCTATGTGTGACATCAACAGACAGATATCAAGACACAATACATGAACAACAAACATTTAACATAACAGCACAATCAGTGAGAGAAACCCTGCTCAAAGAGCCTCCAGCGTGCATCTGATCTGTAAGTTGAATGACTGGTACCAGTTCGCGGTGGTTTTCTGGCAGAGAGTGTTTGTGTGATTGTTGAAACTCCTCCATCATCTTCTTCACTGAGCTCCGTCTCTGCCCAGCAGCAGCCAGAACACCCGCTCCATGTTGTACGGGTCCTACAGGACGAACAAGCAGTGGATGTCCATTTTACTTTCATCATGGGGGACATTTCATTTACTTCTAAGCCTTTATCTGAAAGTCAATGTGAGTTAACATGGATCAAGATGTTTTCTGGAGACTTCACTGATGAGCAGGTCTTCCTACAAGCTGAGTGAGGTGGGAAGTAGTGCAGTACAAATACTTGTTACTTAAGTACATGTTTCTGGTATCAGTACTTTACTCCACTACTTATTTTTCTGACGACTTTTTACTTTGACTTCTACATTTGAACACAAATACCTGTACTTTCTACTTCTTACATTGAACTCAAATACCTGTACTTTCTACTTCTTACATGTTGAACACAAATACCTGTACTTTCTACTTCTACATGTTGAACACAAATACTGTACTTTCTACTTCTTACATGTTGAACACAAATACCTGTACTTTCTACTTCTTACATTTTGAACACAAATACCTGTACTTTCTACTTCTTACATGTTGAACACAAATACCTGTACTTTCTACTTCTTACATGTTGAACACAAATACCTGTACTTTCTACTTCTTACATGTTGAACACAAATACCTGTACTTTCTACTTCTTACATGTTGAACACAAATACCTGTACTTTCTACTTCTTACATGTTGAACACAAATACCTGTACTTTCTACTTCTTACATGTTGAACCAAAATACCTGTACTTTCTACTTCTTACATGTTGAACACAAATACCTGTACTTTCTACTTCTTACATGTTGAACACAATACCTGTACTTTCTACTTCTTACATGTTGAACACAAATACCTGTACTTTCTACTTCTTACATGTTGAACCAAATACCTGTACTTTCTACTTCTCTCATTTTCCAAACAGGCTGGTTACTTTAGTTTGAATGTGTGTTTGGTGGCGTGATCATTATTATTTAGAGTCATTGCGTGCCTATTGATTTGAACACGATCCGTGTATCCATCATTTCCTGGTCTTCTCTAAAGAAGAGGGACCAATGAAAACGTTGTCATGTTGCCGTTGTTCAGCATGGAAAACATTCATTAGCTAACAATGACATTATTGTTCTATTAATATAAAGGGAGGTCAGGTACTCTTTAAAACAGCTGCTAGTTATGGGTACTTTTTACTGAAGTACATTTCAAAGCCCTCTTTACTTTGACTTGAGTAAAGAAGTTTAGTCAGAGTATTTTTAAACACGAGTATCTGTACTTCTACTTGAGTAAAGGATGTGTGTACTTTTGCCTCTATGTGATAGTATTACCTGGATGTCGATAGCGGGGGCTAATGTTTGTTTGACATTATCCGCCATGGAGAAGTCCCCTTTGGTTACCGTCCTGTGAACGATGTCGTTAGAGTTCACCATGGCCACCAGTTTCAGAGGCAATCCCATCTGCTTCACGATGTATCCAGCTGAGACAAAACAAAGCCTTCTCATTAACCTGACAGACACGCATGTTGGGAACAAAATGATTGGTCGTGCTTTTACAGTACTACGCTTCCACAGATGACTTTTTTTTATGGATTTTTGTCAAAGCACTTCAGATATTCATTGCTATCGGGATGTTAAGAGCATTCCTTGGAATATAACAAAAAGTGTATCTCGAGCGGTTTCTCAAACTTACCTACCCCACCTTTAATAGTCTTGTTGCCAGCTCATAGTTGTTGATTACCCCAAAGTTATATCACAGAAATGTATAGTAAGGATCCCCAGCACATAGAACTACCGGATGCTAACCTGCATATGTTCGGCAATTTGCACAATTAGCATAAGTTGCGTTAATTAAAATGAATAGCATTATAGCCTATTTAAATAATAGTAAAGAGTGGCTTGGCCGATTTGGACACATTTGGAGTGATTACGGGGTGTTTGAGGATGTTGAGTCTATTTATGATATTTTCAGGATCAACAATGGCAGTTTTAACAAGAAAATGGCAATATCTGTACTCTCTGTTGACTGATTTTGTTTAATTTGGATCGATTTGAAGGATTTAGGGACTCTAGATCATTTGGATTGGACAGATTGCCTATTTATTTGAAAAAAAATGATTTACTGTTCATCTTGTGCTCTCTATATCCAATGGTTGCAACACTACTCATGGTAGTCAAAATCAGCCCACCGAGAGTACACATTTTGATCAGGTTACTTTATATTTTGATACTCAGATTAGGTTACTGATCCTTTTTTTGACATGTTATTGTAACCCTCCCAACCCAACTGTCAAGCCTGATTATTAAACACTCAGCTTAAGTTGAGTACTAGTTAATCAAGCGCTGGATTGTTGACTGAAGTCATCTTTTAACCCAGTTCCCCACCAGCTGCAGTGATACGATACGATATACTTTATTCTCCCGGTAAGGACATTTGTTCTGGAGTTCCACATACATGTACATATACAAACATAATAAACATTAAAATACATTCACATATCATCACTCATACACCGTTTGAACAAACACAATACACAGATGCACATACTGACAATGGCGACCTATTGCACAACCCTCATGGCCAACATTTAAAAAAAGTATATTTCATTACATGTGAATGTTAAGAAGCTTAATGGGCATAGGTAGGAATGAGTGCTTATAGCGGTTCAGCCTGCTCTGGGAACCCTGAATCTCCTACCAGACGGGAGGAGCTGGAATTCTGGGTGGAGTATGTGGGTGGGACTAGTGTTGCACCGATACTAGAAAAGTATTGTGATACCCTGCCGTTAAAAAAACGCTACGATTCCTCCATTTCATTAGTATCGGTACTTTAAGAATGACATGTTTTAATAAGAGCCGTATTTCCTGTGTGTGTCAGCGCTCTGCTCCACTCCCTGCCGCCGTGCCTGCAGTGCCGTTTTCTTTCTCTCATGCACGCTCTCATATATACATGCGACTACTAATGGCGCGTTTCCACTACAGCGCGGAGCACGGTTTAAGAGGGCTGTGACGTCAGCGGCCCGTCTTTGGTTGCGTTTCCACTTGGCCTAGTACCGGCCGGCGGGTCCTAATTCACAGTTTTTCTGGCCTCATAAAATCGTGGGTCTAGGGCCAGAGACAACGAGGCTGAGTCGGGCTGAGTATGCTAAACTAGAGAGAGCATCGCTGGCAAGGGGCTACAACTACAACAAGATGGACATATTTGACCGTGATTTAATTGTAATACACGTTTCAAAATGATGCCGAAGTACAACATACTGATACCGGTTAGTAAAAACCATGAATTAATGCTTGACAAGTCTGCAGACAGACGGCAGGAGAAACACCTTTTAAAATGCATTACATACTCAATACTGTGGGCAATTTGGGGTGAAGTGTCTTGCCCAGGGACACAACGACATGCTGACTGCAGTGGGGTTTGAACCTGTGCTCCCCTGATCCGAACACCAACGCACTAACCCACTGCGCCACACGCCTCCTATCATGTGACGAAACGAGAAGCGTGTGATTGCTATTGCGGATGCGCCTCGGCTTGTATTACATTATCACATGACATGTCATTTGTTAGACGGCACACTATCCACTGAGCCACAGCCTCCCTGTAGACAAAAAAGACGCAAGAAGCGACATTTTGAAGTATTTTGGTTAAAGTTATCTTGAATGCCATTGTTTTGTTATTGTTCAAAAGTTTGTGTCATGACTGAAAAAAAATCCAGGTTTGAAATAAAGCACAATAATGACATTTAAGACGGTTTCCCCTTTTTTAAGAAAAGTATCGAAATCGCAATTCTTCACTTGGCGGTATCGAAACAAATATGTTGGTATCGTGACAACACTAGGTGGGACACCATGTTTTGTGCCTGTCTAATAATGGACTGCTCATATATGTTTTGGAGAGATGGATGTGTTTTGACCCCCATCATTGTCATAGCAGTCTGCACCAGTGACTCACCTGCGATGTTGCCCGCCCCCCAGTAGGAACCACCACCTCCAGTTCAGGCAGATCTCCCTCCGCCTGCTGGACCCCGCTGAGCTGCAGGTAGGCGTAGATGAAGTGAGCGAGCTGCACCATGACTCTGGACCAGTTCACAGAGTTCAGGCTCATCAGGCCGTGAGCGCGCACCAAATCCTGGTCGGCAAAAAGGCGACGCAGAGGCTGGTCGATGTCGTCTGAGCTGCCGTCAGCTGCAGGGAAAACACACGGGGTTCAACATTCAAGGCTTTTATTGTCATTTGTACATAGCTACAGTGTAGATATGTCGATGAAAATCTGAGGTCACAGGCTCCTCCAACAGTGCAACACAATAAAACAGATAGAATTGTTCAAATAGTGCAAGTAAATACAAATAAAATAGAATAGAAATAGTGCAAGGGGAGTCTAATTGGAATATGATATATTAGATAAGTAATTTGTAAGTTACAAACAGATGAATGTTATGGATGTTCTTTTCTTTCAAAAGTTCAGATGTTTAAGGCGCATTTCCACTACAGCGCGGAGAGCGGTTTAAGCGTGCCGTGCCCAGCCCGTTTTTGGTTGCGTTTCCACTAGGCGTAGTTCCGGCTAACGGGTACTTTTTCACAGTTTTCTGGCCCTCCAAAATCGAGGTTCTTTCCGGGCCAACAACCGGGCTGAGTATACTAAACTAGTGAGAGAATCGCTGGCAACTACAACAAGATGAACATATTTGACCGTGATTTAATTGTAATACACGTTTCAAAATGATGCCGAAGTAACAACATACTGATACCGGTTAGTAAAAACCATGAATTAATGCTTTGTCAAGTCTGCAGACAGACGGCAGGCGAAAAACCTTTTAAAATGCGTGTTTTCTAAATGGAGATTGGCTAAGCTAACGCAGTATATGCTCCGACCGTCCACACTCACAACAACGGCCTATACAGACATAAATAAAGCAGCGACTGTATTCACCATGACACAGGCAGTCTGTGGTTTGTACTTGTTTAACTTTTGTCTAACAGATATGAGGAGCTGTGAGCTCTGAGTGCTAACAGCTAACGGCTGATGTTGGTTTTGTGGTTCTCATTGAAGATGACGTCACGGCTCTGCCTACACTGCGTTACTATGGTTACTGCCCCAGCTACTAAACTGTAATGGAAACGCAGCATAAAGTGAGCCTGGCCTACCAAGGCCTAACTATACCGTACTAAACCACACCCTTTACCGGCAGTGGCTCAGTCAGTAGGGGCTTGGACTGTGAGCCGCAGGGTTGCCGGTTCAAGTCCCCGACCAGACCTAAATATGGAGTGTGGACTGCTACTTGGAGAGGTCCCAGTTCACCTCCTGCCCTGCCGTGGTGCCCTTGAGCAAGGCACCGGACTCCCCGGACTCCTGGGTTAAATGCAGACAACACATTTCACCGGACATCCCCCTTCCCCCTCACTCCCATTGCTCCCCAAGCGCTGTACAATAGCTGCCCACTGCTCCTAGCACTAGACTCCTGGTGCTAGGATGGGTTAAAAGCAGAGAACACATTTCACTGTGTGGTGTGCTCTGCATGTGTGACCATTAAGAGGGGTTCATCCTCCCAATATTTATTTATATTTTATTTATTTACCTGCAAACACGTGCACGTTGTCCTCCAGGCAGGTGATCATGTGTTTCTCCTGGACTGGAGTGATGCGTCCTCGAGGAAAAACCACCAGAACGTCCAGTCCTCTGAGACCCTTCGCACTTTGGATGGCCGACCCCCCCGTGTCTCCTGATGTTCCTGGAGAGGGAAACCATCAGCTGGTTTTAGGGCGATATGGTTCAAATCACTCTAGTCCTACTACGTTGATCAGTACCTCTGCAACTGTAAACATTGCTGTTTCTTCTCTATCATAAAAAATGAGATATAATGCAACAGAATGGTGAAAGTGTCACAAATTGCAAGTAAATGAAACGCAAATAAACGACATACGTGTTAAATGTATGACGGTAGAAGTATAACGTAGCAGCCAATAGAAGTACTCAAGTAATTATGTCCAAATAATACTTGAGTAAATGTACTTAGTGACTGTCTCCACGCACACGCACACACACACACACACACACACACACACACACACACACACACACACACACACACACACACACACACACACACACATTGTTGGCATATACTGTACAGAAAGAGACACACACACACACAACACACACACATTTGTCTCATGGGACGTTACAGTTTGTACAGAATATGAATATTCTGACCTCACACATTGAGGTTTTGGATCGGAAATAATGTGACAAATAATTGTATTTATACCCTCGCCTAAAATGTTATTCCGTACATTTATCATCTATGATTAGTGCGTCCTCTGGGAGCATGAATGTGATGATAATCAAAGTGTAATTATCACTATGATTAAAACAAATCAAGGTCTACTCGGCTCTAACTCATCAAACATATTTTGTGTCAGATATTCCCCTTAATGTTCACCCCTTAATGTTGTAGACCAGATAAAGCAGGTTCCTTGGTGATCACATGACAGCTGTGAGGTCTTACCCACAATGACTGTAGCCCTGCGATTCTGTTTCTGCAGGAAGTAGTCGAGGAAGCGCACGGTGCAGGTCATCGCCAGGTCCTTAAAGGCTAAGGTTTCTCCGTGGAAAAGCTCCGGACCGACAGACCGTCCTTCAGCTGGGCGACAGTCACCACCTCGGGCACTGAGAATCCACTCAGAGCCTCATTAACTAACCTGAGGAGAGAGCAGGTGTTAGTCTGTGGATTTCACCAGAGAGGGCAACAGTACACACATCCTTTACTCAAGTAGAAGTACAGATACTCGCGTTTAAAAATACTCTGGTGAAAGTAGAAGTACTGACTAAACTTCTTTACTCAAGTAAAAGTAAAGAGGGCTTTGCCTGTACTTTCTACTTCTTACATTTGAACACAAATACCTGTACTTTCTACTTCTTACATGTTGAACACAAATACCTGTACTTTCTACTTCTTACATGTTGAACACAAATACCTGTACTTTCTACTTCTTACATTTGAACACAAATACCTGTACTTTCTACTTCTTACATGTTGAACACAAATACCTGTACTTTCTACTTCTTACATGTTGAACACAAATACCTGTACTTTCTACTTCTTACATGTTGAACACAATACCTGTACTTTCTACTTCTTACATTTTGAACACAAATACCTGTACTTTCTACTTCTTACATGTTGAACTCAAATACCTGTACTTTCTACTTCTTACATGTTGAACCCAAATACCTGTACTTTCTACTTCTTACATGTTGAACAAATACCTGTACTTTCTACTTCTTACATGTTGAACTCAAATACCTGTACTTTCTACTTCTTACATTTTGAACCAAATACCTGTACTTTCTACTTCTTACATGTTGAACTAAATACCTGTACTTTCTACTTCTTACATGTTGAACACAATACCTGTACTTTCTACTTCTTACATGTTGAACCAAATACCTGTACTTTCTACTTCTTACATGTTGAACACAAATACCTGTACTTTCTACTTCTTACATGTTGAACACAAATACCTGTACTTTCTACTTCTTACATGTTGAACCAAATACCTGTACTTTCTACTTCTTACATGTTGAACACAAATACCTGTACTTTCTACTTCTTACATGTTGAACACAAATACCTGTACTTTCTACTTCTTACATGTTGAACACAAATACCTGTACTTTCTACTTCTTACATGTTGAACACAAATACCTGTACTTTCTACTTCTTACATGTTGAACACAAATACCTGTACTTTCTACTTCTTACATGTTGAACACAAATACCTGTACTTTCTACTTCTTACATGTTGAACACAAATACCTGTACTTTCTACTTCTCACATTTCCCAAACAGGCTGGTTCCTTTAGTTTGAATGTGTGTTTGGTGGCGTGATCATTATTATTTAGAGTCATTGCGTGCCTATTGATTTGAACACGATCCGTGTATCCATCATTTCCTGGTCTTCTCTAAAGAAGAGGGACCAATGAAAACGTTGTCATGTTGCCGTTGTTCAGCATGGAAACATTCATTAGCTAACAATGACATTATTGTTCTATTAATATAAAGGGAGGTCAGGTACTCTTTAAAACAGCTGCTAGTTATGGGTACTTTTTACTGAAGTACATTTCAAAGCCCTCTTTACTTTTACTTGAGTAAAGAAGTTTAGTCAGTACTTCTACTTTCACCAGAGTATTTTTAAACACGAGTATCTGTACTTCTACTTGAGTAAAGAAGTTTAGTCAGTACTTCTACTTTCACCAGAGTATTTTTAAACACGAGTATCTTTACTTCTACTTGAGTAAAGGATGTGTGTACTTTTGCCATCTCTGATCAAATGAGGTGTTTTGTGGGACTGAGATCTCACCCTCCAGGTCCTCTCTGGGGATCAGATGGGGGGGAATGAACAGAGAGGCCACCTCCACCACCAGGTCGGTGTAGCTCAGACCCCCCCAGCTCCTCAGGGTCTCGGGGCTCAGCACAGGAACACTTTCAGGCATGAACATCCCTCCGTCTGGAGCAAAACCGGAGAAAAGCACCTGCTGGAAGTCCATCCATGGACCCCACCCCGAGTACTGCAGAACTGCATCGCTCACACCTGGGGATTCTGGGAAAAATAAATACTCTCAGTTATTTCAGTGACATGCTAAGGAAGCGTTCATTTATTTGTTTACTGGCAGAGAAGCTTCTCTTGATAACTGGACTTAAAATCCCACTGTACATTTTACATTTATATCCAATTTAATAATCCATTCCTTGCACAATTAATGTATATATAATATCCTTCTAGGAGCCATTTTATGGGTGTTGTTGGTGTCTCAGTTTACTTTATTTATATGTATAGTGCAATATTATTTTCGAACACTTGGTGGCGGGGTTTAGCTGCACCGGGTGTATAAAAGGGGTCATAGGTGACAGGAGAGGACGAGGACACCGATTCCACCAGCCCGGCAGATGCTCATACCACAACCCTTTGACACAGTATAATTAAAACCTTGGTATGTAAAACTAAATAAACATCATTATTATCTGCAGCAAAAGACCGGAAATCATCTGTTTGTGTCTGCGTCTGGATCACTCTAAACCACATGTGTCAAACTCAAGGCCCGGGGGCCAAATCAGGCCCTTGGTGGATTTAATTTCGGTCCGCAGGATAATTTCTAATTACTATTAGATCTGGCCCTCCGGTATATTGCACGCACACCTTCACTCCATCCTGAGGGTTTCCTCAGCTCAGAGCCTGACCCCAAACATTGATGAACTTGCACCCAAGATGAGATGCCAAGTATCTGGCTTGAACTAGCATCACAGAGCAGCACACTGAGTTCACATGGATGTTTCCTTCTGCACTTTTTCTCTCACGACAACAGGGCATGTTTGGTTTTCTCTTTGAGGGAAATAGTTTTCTTGAAGCTGTTGTTGGCCTGTGGAGAAATGTAATCATAAGAAATGACTCTGGAGAAGCTGCAGATAGAGCCATAAGAAATGAATGCAACTGATTATTTAATGTTTAATGTTGTTTTTATAGGCAATAATTTAAGCTTTGTTAGTTCCAGGTTTAATATGTGCAATAAGTTCATTTCAATAAGTTCTGCAATAAACATTGAACCAGTCCGGCCCTCGACTAGTACCCATTTTATAATGTTGGCCCACTGTGTATTTGAGTTTGACCCCCCCTGATCTAAACCCTCCTGTGAAGTAATGGCAAAGGGTATAGGACATTGGAACAGGTACAATTGCCATTACAATCCTGCTTTATAGTTTTTACTGTTAATTTGTATTTCAACATGTATATTTTTTACTTTTTTAATGCTATTTTATTTCTATTTAAGACGTTTACATTTTGGACTGTTTATTTTTAGTCAATCAATTTCTCACATTATTACAGTTTCTTTGTTTGTTAAAATGTACACAAAAGCAAATTCCTTGTATGTGTAAACCTACTTGGTAATAAAACCAAGGTCTGGTTGGACCTCTTGTCACTCATCAGATGTCCGTCAGCTGTTAGTATAGACTGTAGAATATTGATTAGAGCAGCTGAGGTGAATGTGTCAGTAAATCTGGATTTAAACTAACACAGATTATCACCTGAATCTCCTCCCAGAGCACCATTGTGTTTTTTAAACCAATCACTTTCAGCAGCAGCTCATTTGCATTTAAAGGGCTGAACAGAGGGGTTATGGGATGCTGGAATGATCTGTTTGGTGTTTCAGCCAATCAGAGACAGGTTCTGTATATATCTGAGACCTATAGTATATTGATGAAAAACAGTATAATAGGAGACCTTTAACCTAAAACCAACATTGAACACTTAAAATCTCCTTTTACTTTTTTAGTCAATGAATCATGAAAGTGCTAGATTGTATTAAAACACCACACAAAGCATGCACTACTCACCACTCTGAAGTACAATTGGACTCTTTCCTCAAGTAACAAATGCAAACACTTGATGGCCGTCTACACTTCACACACTGAGGCTGATCAACCTTTCCACAAGCTGTCGACGGTCCCACAGGAGATAAAACGTGAACTTTGGAACCACCTATGAAGCTACTAATTATAAATGAAGCTTACGTATGATTCACTATCAATGATTTACACGTCCATGATTTGTATCACTCATTTTGCAAACAGAGTTAATTAAATGAGCACAAATGACAACTGATGACTGAAATTAAGAGAATTTATTTATGATTTATGAAGAACAAACCACTCGTTTATTAAGACTGCCACTGTTTCACTTTATGATGCAATTTCCCTCTTTTGTGTGTATGAGTTGTAAGCTTCCTCTCATCCACTTTAAAATACTGCACATTTTCTATTATTCGGAGTACTTTGCAATAGTATACTGCACGTAGTTTTTTAGTATATCAAGATTTTATGTAAAAGAAAATCTATATCTTAACATATAAGTTTTTATTGGATTTTTGTGTTGTTTTTCTTACTTTTTACCTGTGTTGATGTAAACCTACTTGTCCCTGATTGGTCAAATGCTGTAACTCCGCCCCTTTCACGTGAACGCGCTCACAGGCCTGTCTGAACTTAAAGGACCCTGTTGACTCACCGAGGCGTATAACGGTCCGCGGACCGTTAGGGCTGTTTTGGCCGAATAACAGGCAGATATCCCGGGTATGTTGAGCCGCATACAGGCCTCTGGTCAGGAGCAGCTGGTTGATCTAGGACCGAAGCAAACTATCTGTCGGAGGGTTTAATAATCTCCTCTAGTTGGTTTCAAACCAACTGTTTGTGGCCGATCCTGCACGCGAACGCGCTAACGGACACGTCGTGACGTAGTCCGTCGATACCACGTGACTGGGTCAGATCCGTTGGCCCACAGTTTTTTATTTCCTTTATTAAAGAAAATATATATGTACATCAAACACTGTAAACACACACAATATTGACATAAGGGGTACACAGGAAAACATATAATAATAAAACATAAAGAAAAAAGTGATAAAACAAAAGGTAAAGTACAATATTGATTAAAAACACAATAAAACACTAAAGGTCTTGTAACTAATTTCCCAGCACTAGCAATGGTATGACTTGCTTGAAGTGAATATATCTGCACTTTCCTTGTTGTAAAAGTTTGGATCTTTATGGTTTTTGCACTTGTTGTAAGTCGCTTTGGATAAAAGCGAAAGCAAAATACAATTTAATGTAAATGTAATGTTATCAAATACACATTTGGTTTCGATTGCCCTCTTATTTGTAATCATGTTGTAAGTAAAAATGTGGTTTAGAGACACTCCTTTTCTTCTGGTGAATGTGACATTTTCCCAATTGTATAAAGAAACAAACCATATTTGTATTAAACCCTTTACCTTTAAAGTAAAACAAAACTGTCTTGATCCTGAAGTATCGTTTATTCTTTTAGGAAATACTCACATTTTAGAGTAATTTAGTAAACAATAACTGGTATTAAAATGCATCCATTATTATTGTTAATATTTACACGTGTGCTTCTAAGTCACATGTGTCAAACTGAAGGCTCGGGGGCCAAATCAGGCCCTTGGTGGATTTAATTTCGGCCTGCAGGATCATTTCTAATTACTATTAGATCTGGCCCGCCGGTATATTGCACGCACACCTTCACTCAATCCTGAGGGTCTCCTCAGCTCAGAGCCTGACCCCAAACATTGATGAACTTGCACCCAAGATGAGATGCCAAGTATCTGGCTTGAACTAGCATCACAGAGCAGCACACTGAGTTTACATGGATGTTTCCTTCTGCACTTTTTCTCTCACGACAACAGGGCATGTTTGGTTTTCTCTTTGAGGGAAATAGTGTTCTTGAAGCTGTTGTTGGCCTGTGGGAAAATGTAATCATAAGAAATGACTCTGGACAAGCTGCAGATAGAGCCATAAGAAACGAATGCAACTGATTATTTAATGTTTAATGTTGTTTTTATAGGCAATCATTTAATCTGTGTTAGTCCCAGGTTTAATATGTGCAATAAGTTCATTTCAATAAGTTCTGCAATAAACATTGAACCAGTCCGGCCCTCGACTAGTACCGATCTTTCTATTTTAGCAGTTGACACCCCTGGTCTCTCGTAACATGGAGGGCTGAAGAATAAAACACGTTTTTTCATTAGTCAGAGCAGGAAATGTACCAGTGAGTGAAAATACAATGAGTTTGCTATTAAGATGTAAAAATACAGCCTCTCTGCACAATACAGAGGTGCAGGAATAAGTCCTAACGCTGGGAATGAGTTTGCATTTTTAGAAAATGTGGTTAATACTGTGGTGGAAAATTCCCTAATGAATCACCTTCTGGTAAGAAATGAACAATCAGAATCCAGTTATTGCCAGGTACGTTAACACATACAAGGAATTTAAAAATAAATATATAAGGATAATAGAGAGGCTACTACTTCCGACCCATGGGACCTTATTTCGAAAAATGATGTATTGAAGTCAATGGGGAGAGAAAGATTATCTTTCGATCCCGTTTGAATTGTGCCACGAATTACACATATGATGTTTGTCAATTTAAAAAATAATTTCCATGTGAAAAAAGTCACAGTTTGTCGCAAAACTGTTGAAATATAAGACTATGAAAAATACGCAACTAGAAAGACTACAAATCCCAGAGTCCCGGTCCCGCATGCTGGCTCTTAGGAACCGACTAACTCCCCTTGTGTGTATGTACAGCTCTCAACATGCCCAGACTTGGAGTGATTTTCACCTCTTTTAATACTTTCCGCCTCATTCTGAAAGAAAGAAGTGAAATGTGCCAACGTGACGGCCGTCTGGGTGTGTGGTGCGAGACGGGAGATGTAGGTCATTGAGCGGTTTCACACAAACAAAAGTGTTACTTAACAGTTTTACGACACATTTGTATTTTTTAGACTTGCAAAATTATCTTTTAAATTGACAAACATCATATGTGTAATTCATGGCTCAATTCAAACGGGATCAAAAGATAATCTTTGTCTCCCCATTGACTTCAATACATACTTTTTCCGAAATAAGGTCCCATGGAGCTCCCCGGAAACAATTTAGCATTACAAAAGGATGCTAAAGACAAGGATTTACACCACATTTTAATTTAACTATATAAATAACCTTAAAGAAGAAAAGCTATTTCTCTGCTAAGTTTTTTCAGTTTAGGCAGGAATTTTTTCCTGTATCTGTTTGTGTGAGATTATGCAATGTCTTTAGTGTCTGTTGATTGTTATTCACCTGCATAAAGACTGCAGATGTAAATAAGCCATTTGATAAAATCTGGCATTTAATCCCCTCTTCTCTTTTCTGAGATTAAAGTATTTGTATGCATGGTCCTTGTTTAAATACATTGATTAAGGCAAACCCACATTTACATTACAGGCTATTGAAATGGTGGCCAGACGTGAAAGTGATTGCATGGAAATTACAAAGCTAACATCCATATGATAATTCCTACCCTAACAATGGTCGAAGCGACACCCTTCAGTCGGTTGAAAGCAAAGAAAAGCAAATGGTAGACATGTGAATCAAAGGTGTGAAGAAGCCTGTGAGCCGAGGAAGAAACTGGTTTACATACAACTGAAAAGATACTTAAATTATACATTTCCACGATAAATACAAGCTTAAGAGATGTTGATGAACTGTTGAATATCAGGAGATTTTAAGGTAGTTGCTCACTAACTAACTCATGGCAAACATTAGCTGCCTTTAGCTTAGCGACAGCCATGTGACCTCTGTAGCCTAACGTTAGCTGCTGATTGCATTTACTTTTCAAAAAACATAAAAGTGGTGTTAATATGTGGAGATTATCCTACTGAACAAAACGTGTAAGCAGAGAAGGGAAGTAACTAAGTATATTTACTCAAGTACTGTATTTACGTACAATTGTCAGGCACTTGTACTGTACATTGTATGCTACTTGTACTTCTACTCCACTACAGTTCAGAGGTAATGGTGTACTTCTTACTCCACTACATGTATTTAATCCCTTTAGTTACTTTACAGATGTGGATGAATGATGTGAAATATAATCAAGTGTTAAATCAGACTTTAGTTCCACCTGGAGTAAATCCACAAGCTACCCTGCAGTATACAAAGTCATTCAAACTAGCTGCACCTTTACCAGCTTTGAGAACACTTTCATGATCAATCATTATAAAACATATCATATATATATTCTGAAATGGACCAATCTGCACAATGACTACTTTTACTGTCGCTACTTTACTATATTTTGATGATGAATACTTTTCTACTTTTACTTGAGGAACATTTTGAATGCAGGACTTTCACTGTAACAGAGTATTCCTACACTCTGGTACTTCTACTTTTACTCAAGTACAAGACTGAGTACTTCTACTTTTACTCAAGTACAAGATCAGAGTACTTCTACTTTTACTCAAGTACAAGATCAGAGTACTTCTACTTTTACTCAAGTACAAGATCTGTACTTCTCTTTTACTCAAATACAAGATCTGAGTACTTCTACTTTTACTCAAATACAAGATCTGTGTACTTCTACTTTTACTCAAGTACAATCTCAGTACTTCTACTTTTACTCAGTACAAGATCTGAGTACTTCTACTTTTACTCAAGAACAAGATCCGAGTACTTCTACTTTTACTCAAGTACAATATCTCAGTACTTCTTCTTTTACTCAAGTACAAGATCTGAGTACTTCTACGTTTACTTAAGTACAAGACTTAGTACTTCTTCCACCTCTGCTATTAATCATATACAAATATCTGTTCAAAGGTTTCCAAACATTAGAAGCATGATTTAATTAAAAAGAGTCACACCACTTCACAAAGACAGATTTATACCATCATTCATTTTAATGCACATCTGCAAACATGTAAAAACATATATACACGTCTCATCACTGTATACAAATACATACGTTATAAAATGTGCTTACAAAATTGGAAACATGCAAATAACTGACATAAGAAAAATCACACACACACACACACACACACACACACACACACACACACACACACACACACACACCACACACACACACACACACACACACACAACACACACACCACACACACACACACACCACACACACACACACACACACACAACACACACACACACACACACACACACACACCACACACACACACACACACACACACACACACACACACACACACATAAAAATAAAAATAAATACATCCTATTAATTGCCATCAATTAGTAATGGTCTCTTGAAAATACCCCCCAAAAAACATGAATGCAAATGCTAAATGTCTTAGTTTCGGTGTTAGAAAGCTTGCTCTTCTTGTAACTGAAGGGATATCTGGATATTTCTAAGTTGCTGGATGTATAGTAGATCTCCAAATTCATCTTTACACACAAGACATGTGAAAGTCCTGCAGAAATGTCAAGTAGCAATCGCTTCAAAATAACTTTTTTATAATCATATTCAAATTGCACTCCTCTCTGAGTGACTATGATGTCTGGTGTCACTGTGGTTTTAGAGCTAGAGGTCATATAAGAGATATTAATATGTAGCTTTTCTAGAATCTTCTAGAATCGGATGAAACCCCTCTTTAATGGTCACACATGCAGAGCACACAGCACACATGAAATGTGTTCTCTGCATTTAACCCAGGAGTCCGGGGAGTCCGGTGCCTTGCTCAAGGGCACCACGGCAGGGCCCATGAGGTGAACTGGGACCTCTCCAAGTAGCAGTCCACACTCCATATTTAGGTCTGGTCGGGGACTTGAACCGGCGACCCTACGGCTCCCAGTCCTGACTGACCGACTACTTTTATGTGTTTAATCAAATGAAAACCTGACAATGATATCAACACTCTTTTCAGTTATAATGAAATAGCATTTATGGCTTATTAACACCATGTGAAAGTGCTGTATTGTTCCATATTGTTGAAATGAAACAGAGCCTCACCACACAACCCTCAACCACATTACAAAAACATTTAATAGTGTGTTTAATAGTAACATTTGATCTTCGGTTGAGGAGAAACAAAGAAGAGATTGAAATGTCCCGTCTACGGAGTGCTTATATAGATTATTTAAATGGTATGTTACAGAAATTAAGCTCAGCTCAAGTTCTTTCAGGAAAACTGGGTAGGCCTATATATACATTCACTCCGCAGCTGCATATAATCAGCTCATCACAGGCGTCTCTTTAACCCACGTTTCAAACTCAAGGCCCGGGGCCAAATCAGGCCCTTGGTGGATTTCATTTCGGCCCGCAGGATAATTTCTAATTACTATTAGATCTGGCCCGCCGGTATATTGCACGCACACCTTCACTCCATCCTGAGGAGTTCCTCAGCTCAGAGCCTGACCCCAAACATTGATGAACTTGCACCCAAGATGAGATGCCAAGTATCTGGCTTGAACTAGCATCACAGAGCAGCACACTGAGTTTACATGTTTCCTTCTGCACTTTCTTTCTCACGACAACAGGGCATGTTTGTTTTTTTCTTTGAGGGAAATAGTTTTGTTGAAGTTGTTGTTGGCCTGTGGAAAAATGTAATCATAATAAATGACTCTGGACAAGCTGCAGATGGAGCCATGAGAAATGAATGCAACTGATTATTTAATGTTTAATGTTGTTTTTTATAGGCAATAATTTAAGCTTTGTTAGTTCCAGGTTTAATATGTGCAATAAGTTCATTTCAATATGTTCTGCCAATAAACATTGAACCAGTCCGGCCCTCGACTAGTACCCATTTTTTAATTTTGGCCCACTGTGTATTTGAGTTTGACACCCCTGCTTTAACCTATACATTTCACCTCATTCTCCAGCAGCCAATCACCATGCTGCAGCCAAACTTTAAAATGGTTCTCTCTTCCTGCAGTCAGCTGTGATTTCAGGTGTTCATGCTGCCGCCCGCCTCCTCCCATCCTCCTCCTTTCATCATATCCAGTGCCAGGAGAGCTAATCCAAAGACCTCATCACATCCCCTCTTCATCCCATCTCCTCATCAAATCCAGATCTTCAGCATCATCACCAGTGTCTAGACCCCGGGGGGTTCCCTATATGCTCACGGCTGCATTTCCCCCTTTAGATATACGATTCAGGATCGGGGTCTAATCGCCAAAGACTTAACATTTATCATATAACATGTGTCAATAAATGTGTCTGATTGAAATACTTGAGTCGCTCTTGAAATTATATCCGTTTCCACTTTCGCCATGCAGTATGTACAAAATGAAATGACACTGATTGAGCAACCATTTCCATTTCACCCTTATTCATGTTAATATTTGAAAGCATTTAATCACAACGTACGTCTTCAGTATGAATTAAATGCTTAATTGAGTCACCTTCATCACGATGGCAAGGCTGGATATTTTACAATATGTTTGCAGATACACATTTCCATTCAAATGTTAAGCTTGATATACTCAATCCATGATCAGATAGTATGTGCAGAACACAAGATGAAACTATAAAAGAGATTTAAACCACCACGCTGTGTTTCTGTTCACACTGAACACTATCAGACTGCATTGTGCTAGAATATAAACTCCATGTTAACAAAGCAACTTGTTAAGAAAGGTTCATATTAATCATCATCAAGTCAAGACGGTTTTAACATCTTCTCTGTTCTATTAAAGGTCTTAGAAGATATTCTCCAGTCTGCAGTCACATGCTATGCTAGCTGCTTGTAGCTGATGTAATGCTAACTGTTAGCAGCAGGGGCGGACTGGGACTACAAATCAGCCCGGGACTCTCGACCGGTCCACTTCGGTACCGCTAGTAACTTGTCAACGGGGGGAGGGGTGCTAGTGATTTATCCGACCGGCCCACCTCGGTACCGCAAGTTAATACCGCTAGTAAATTGTCAACGGAGGGGTGCTAGTGACTTATCCGACCGCCCCACTTCAGTACCGGCCCATCGGGATTCGTCTCGAACGTCCGATGGCTAGTTAGCACTGGCAGCTACCATAACGATTTGATATATGTCAAATGTGTGTTTTGTAAAGTAATGGGTTAACTGAACACAAGTTAGCCTTTAATACAGAAGCTCATGACATATACTTATGCTAGTTGTATTGACACAATGCAAGCATGTGGTGTTTTCAGGTGTTCATCATTTAATAATGCACACAGGCTTTACAATTATTAGAAAATAATGTTTATTATTGCAAAGGGAAAATAGAATAATGTAGCTTTAGTCTTCTCACGTGCATGAGTGAAGTGTTTTATGCAACCGACCACATTTTATGGTGTTTGTTGGCCATAAAATATGTCTTACTTTCCCTTCTACACTAAATTAAAGTTTGATATTAGGTTTTAAATCTCTTTTTTCTGTTGCTGACCGGATAACTCCTCACCACAGGGGATTAAAGCCGTTACTCATGGGCAGCATGGCATTCAGGTCAGAATGCTAATCTTCTCTTTTCAGATTTAAATCAGAGTTTTTTGTTGATTCAACACTTCAAGTCTTCTTTGAGGTCTCTCAACACATCGACTCCTTGGGTAATTATAGGAAAACATGGTTATGTTTCTCAAGTAATGTAAAAAGTATAACTGTGGTATCAGTATTGCACTGTGTTCAATATATAGAATAAATAGTTGTAATGCTTTATTACAATACTAATCCTCGTAAACCCAGGTTTGTAAATCATGTTCAGTGTGAAGCAGCGCCACAGATGAAACCTCTGTAATGGTCACACATGCAGAGCACACAGCACACACAGTGACATTTGTTCTCTGCTTTTAACCCATCCTAGTACCAGGAGTCTAGTACTAAGAGCAGTGGGCAGCTATTGTACAGCACCCAGGGAGCAATGGGAGTGAGGGGGGAAGGGGGCTGTCTGGTGCCTTGCTCAAGGGCACCACGGCAGGGCAGGAGGTGAACTGGGACCTCTACAAGTAGCAGTCCACACTCCATATTTTAGGTCTGGTCGGGGACTTGAACCGGCGACCCTACGGCTCACAGTCCAAGCCCCTACTGCCCTTCTCTCTAAATAATGTGATTTTACAAGGAAATGCATCACATGACATTCCCAATGGAACAAAAGGCATTGTTTTTAGACATAACACTGAAGGAATAATGGGTTTTAAGGAGATTACTAATGAAGTATTTACCAGGCCAGGCCCATCACTTCAGATTTATTTTACCCTGAACGAAATGAACACAGAAACACCGTCTCCTGTTTTCACATAATTACACAGAGAAGGCGGTTGCTTACAATAAAAACGAAATAAAAAAAACACATCCCTCAAAGAACAAACATGCACTTTTGCTCGGTGAAACTTCTGCGTGGGGAACTCCTGGATGAGGTGTTCAACATTCGGTTTTCAAAACGGGATCTGTAGTGTAACGGAGCTCCTGTCCCTCAGATTCAGTTCAGTAAAAGCATCGTGATCTGAAGAGGGTCCATGGCTGTGATTGGAGGAGGAACACCTGCTTTTTTTCTTCCCATAATGCATCAGGAAGCAGGTGGCATCTCCTCCTCACTTCAGGAAAAAATTCAGCTTGTCCCTTAAATGTTTTCACAGCAGTCCCCCACTGACCAATCATAAGACATCAAGGTAAAAAAAAAAAAACAGAATGCTGGGTTTCCCGTCTGTACGAACCCATCATAAGTCCTCCAACAACACGTTTGACACGACAATGATTCGTAATGTTCGAACTCTCACCTTCCACGTTAGAAAACAGGTTAGGAAGTATCCCGCAGATCTTTGGCCTTAATCAGGATGGTGTTGACGTCTGAGATGGGGTAATCCTGGGGAAACATCAGTGAAAATCAAGAGTGAATCCAGTTCTGAAACATCGTGTCTGATTATGAAGCTTTGGGGTTTTTACGCTTCACGGTGATTTATAAAAAGCCTCACCTGCAGGAGTCTCATGTTCACCGTGAAGTCTCCGGCCAGTAAATTATCTCTGATGAGTCTGTGGGATGGCAAAAGGACACACATCCTTTACTCAAGTAGAAGTACAGATACTCGTGTTTAAACATTGAAATAAGTGCAGAGAGCATGGAGAGGAGGCTCACATTAACATGGCGCAGCAGACCAGGATGAGGAGGTGGAATCTGTCCTGGTCGGAGAACAACGTGTCCCAGATCCGGATGACGTCGGGCAGGAGGAACTCCTGAGAGAGCAGCAAGGTCAACCAGCGGAAAGTGAAGTACTGAGGTTTGATGTTCTGCTCCTCCTGGGGGGGGCAGAGATGGCAAAAGTACACACATCCTTTACTCAAGTAGAAGTACAGTTACTGGTGTTTAAAAATACTCTGGTAAAAGTAGAAGTACTGACTAAACTTCTTTACTCAAGTGAAAGTAAAGAGGGCTTTGAAATGTACTTCAGTAAAAAGTACCCATAACTAGCAGCTGTTTTAAAGAGTACCTGACCTCCCTTTATATTAATAGAACAATAATGTCATTGTTAGCTAATGAATGTTTCCATGCTGAACAACGGCAACATGACAACGTTTTCATTGGTCCCTCTTCTTTAGAGAAGACCAGGAAATGATGGATACACGGATCGTGTTCAAATCAATAGGCACACAATGACTCTAAATAATAATGATCACGCCACCAAACACACATTCAAACTAAAGGAACCAGCCTGTTTGGGAAATGTGAGAAGTAGAAAGTACAGGTATTTGGGTTCAACATGTAAGAAGTAGAAAGTACAGGTATTTGTGTTCAACATGTAAGAAGTAGAAAGTACAGGTATTTGTGTTCAACATGTAAGAAGTAGAAAGTACAGGTATTTGGGTTCAACATGTAAGAAGTACAAAGTACAGGTATTTGTGTTCAACATGTAAGAAGTAGAAAGTACAGGTATTTGTATTCAAAATGTAAGAAGTAGAAAGTACAGGTATTTGGGTTCAACATGTAAGAAGTAGAAAGTACAGGTATTTGTGTTCAAAATGTAAGAAGTAGAAAGTACAGGTATTTGTGTTCAAAATGTAAGAAGTAGAAAGTACAGGTATTTGTGTTCAACATGTAAGAAGTAGAAAGTACAGGTATTTGTGTTCAACATGTAAGAAGTAGAAAGTTCAGGTATTTGGTTAAAAATGTAAGAAGTCAAAGTTAAAAGTCGTCAGAAAAATAAGTAGTGGAGTAAAGTACTGATACCAGAAACATGTACTTAAGTACAGTAACAAAGTATTTGTACTCCACTACTTCCCTCCTCTGAGGGAACCCACAGAGAGAACGTTCCTATGTTCAGGAGCAGAAAAGGAGCAGGAAGTAGGAATGTTTACCAGCTTGAGGTAGAGCTCCAGGTCTCTCTCTCGCAGCATGGAGTACACGCTCTCCATCTTGTACGTGATGCCGCACTGAGAGTCGTCGAGGCTCTTGATGAAGTTGTCTCTGTTCTCTGACATCAGGTTGGTGAAGCAGAAGAACGTATCTGCTTCAGCGTGCTCTGAGAAATAAAGAGTACAGGACTCACAAAGGGCTCATGTTTACTTTCTACAAACAAACACTGCGACACCACTGCTGTGCAATAACACTTATGTGCATTATGTACCGAGTTAAATGATTATTATTACTGCCTGCCTCTTAGTATGACAATATTAATACTGTAACAAGAATCTGTATTTAACTCTGTGCAATATATAATTGTATCTCTGTTATCTAGCTTCTACCACGCTACATAATGTATTATATCTCCCGGTTAACATCAATACCGGCAATCTACTTATTTATCTAAATAGTTATCACCGCAATAAACCGTATTTAATTTTGTCTTAATGTACATTATTTAATTTCATATTCTGTTCTTGTACATATCATATTCTATTTACATGTATATAGACTATTTTGCATTTTGTATTATTTGTATATATGTTGCATTGTTGGAGGAGCTCAGGTCAGAAGAATTTCATTGCCATTTCTACACTTAAAATAAAACATTTGAATTTGAATTGAATGGTGAGATGTTACCGACCTTTTCCACTGGCTGTTGGGGTCCGTGGCGAAGGTGTAGTAGATCGGCCCAACGACCTCATTCATGCCTTGCACGTAGGCGATGCCCGGGTTGAGTTTGGCGTAGATGAAGAGGATTCTCTCCACCACCTCCCAGTGAGCCTCACTCCCGCTGGGCAGCACCTCGTACTCGTTAGAGGGGTAAAGGTTCAAGGACTTCCTGGAGAGCTGACCTGAGGAACACAGAGAGGTTACAGAGAGGGCTGAGTGGAGTACACACATCCTTTACTCAAGTAGAAGTACAGATACTCGTGTTTAAAAATACTCTGGTAAAAGTAGAAGTACTGACTAAACTTCTTTACTCAAGTAAAAGTAAAGAGGGCTTTGAAATGTACTTCAGTAAAAAGTACCCATAACTAGCAGCTGTTTTAAAGAGTACCTGACCTCCCTTTATATTAATAGAACAATAATGTCATTGTTAGCTAATGAATGTTTCCATGCTGAACAACGGCAACGTTTTCATTGGTCCCTCTTCTTTAGAGAAGACCAGGAAATGATGGATACACGGATCGTGTTCAAATCAATAGGCACGCAATGACTCTAAATAATAATGATCACGCCACCAAACACACATTCAAACTTAAAGGTAGGGTAGGTAAGAATGGTTTCACTTTGTGGTTAATGTCCTTTCTACTGTAGATATGTATACATACACTTGCTGCTGTTTTTAGTTTTTATTTATAGCTTTTTCCACCTTTATAGAAGTTAATGCCAGAACACCTTGCTGCTGTGAATGAAATAATTTCCCTACTCTGTTCATTTTACATTTGACACACACACACACACTTACGTTGGTGACTCCACTGCGGTTTCGGTTAACGGTCTGTGATTTCAGCGTGGTTTGTTCCACTCGTCTCCGCAGCGTCTCGTAATCGTTCTGAGGGTCCAGGATCAGCTGGCAGGGGTACTGAGTGGGCCGCTGGAAGAACGCCATGTCTGGGTACAGCCGCCTGAAAACAACCACCCGTCAGCTCTCATCTACTTCTCAAGATGTCAAGATTCAAGGCTTTTTATTGTCATGTGTACATAGCTACAGTGTAGATATGTCAATGAAAATCTGAGGCCACAGGCTCCTCCCACAGTGCAACACAATAACACAGATACAATAGAATAGCCCAAGTGAAGGAGTTCAAGTATCTCGGGGTCTTGTTCTCGTGTGAGGGAACAATGGAGCGTGAGATGCGCCGGAGAATCGGAGCAGCGGGAGCGGTACTGCAGTCGCTTTACCGGTGTGACGAAAAGGG
>JAAOOA010000178.1:495000-551773 GCA_012861695.1 Trematomus loennbergii
TTCACAATAACATTAAATGGATAAAAAAAAATAGAGAAATAACACAAGTCCTATGAAACCCCCCCCGTACCTCTTTAACATATATAACAGTGCTCTTTCACATTATAATTTAAATCCGGCATATTCTCAGAAAGAGGCGGAGCTTATACTGAGCGGAACCCACGTGGTCCCGTCACCGGATATTGCCTCTCAGTGCGGCCTTAAAACTCCATGCGTCTGTTCCATGCGTCTCTCAGTCCTAAGCCGTCTCAACGACCAGTACCCGTGCCTCCTCCTGCAGCGCCTGCTCTTCAGATTCAATAGTCTCCTACTACTGAAAAGCCCAAAACGACTTAAACAACATGTCGGACGAAGGTAAACTCTTCATCGGTGGCCTCAGCTTCGACACCAACGAAGAATCTCTGGCTGCGGCCTTCTCCAAGTTTGGAACCATCGAGAAGGTGGACGTGATCAGAGACAGAGAGACCGGGAATTCCCGCGGTTTCGGCTTCGTGAAGTACGACAATGCCGAGGATGCCAAAGAAGCAATGGACGGCATGAACGGAACCACCCTTGATGGCCGGTCAATCCGCGTCGACGAGGCAGGACAAGGCGGCGGCCGTGGTGGTGGCCGTGGTGGTGGAGGAGGTGGATTCGGGCGCGGAGGTGGCGGAGAGGTGGTGGTGGATATGGCGGCGGTGAGAGAAGCTATGGCGGTGGCGGCGGCGGAGGAGAAAGAAGCTATGGCGACCGATCAAGCTACGGATCCGAGGGTCGTTCCGGTGGCGGCGGAGGTGGCGGCGGCTACAGATCCGGCGGCGGAGGCGGCGGCGGATATTCCAGAGGTGGAGGAGGAGGCTACAGAGGCAACCGCGACGCTGGATACGAATAAAGCATTCTTTCCACTGGCTTAAAAACCGTGGTATAAATATAATTGTGTTGATATGGACTAAGTAAAAGTTGTGTTTTCCCAGCAAGCTCCATTCACGGTGACAAAGCACCATAATACTTTGACTTTGAGTTGATTTTTGATAATAAACAGCCTCAGGCATTGTGAGTCACACATGAAATCGGTGAGTGTTTTTTTTATTGAGGTAAGGGTAACGATGTTAGCCGTTAGCTACGCGGATTGCAAATTACGGTCGCCTAGGACTCTCCAGATAAAACAGTTCTTTATTTAAAAATACAGATTTAAAATGGTACAAGTTGAAGCGTTTGATTTAACAGTTTGCACGAGGCAGGTACTTGCTTTCAAGCAGAACACGGGGTAAAAGGTATAACAAATTTAGCGGGAGTGTGTGCGTGTTCGGTGTAATGACGTACAACGGCCTCGACAACTTCTGCAGTCCTATTCAGCCACGTGTTAACAACCATCGTTTTTCAGACACTTAAACTCACCAGTGAGGTAACTGCTGATGTATTTAATGTCGTAGAACAAAACGTGACCCGTCTCTTAAATGTGTCAACCTTATACCTTATTTTTTAGCTTTTTTCCAAAATCTTGTGGAGAAATTGCATTGCTTTTTTGTCGAGGGAACCGGAAGTGGTAAAATGCTAACTCACTTCCGAGTTTTAGGGCGCGTCACTGCACCACTCTTATTATGCAAAGATTACAAAAAATATTAACACAATATACAATGAAACAAATACTTGAAACAAAATCTTTTTCTGTGAATAGGAGGTTAAACTATTTTTTCTTTTTGATGGGTAACAAAAAATCCATCAACCAAAAACTACAGCAATATGGCACCAAGTTAAAAATATAACTGGATTAATTGAGTAGTTCATATTCTAGTTGTGCCATTAAACCTTTGAAATTAAATGAATAAAAATAACTGCTTATGCATCATTTTTATTCGAATACACCTATGATCTGTATTTCCCCCCCTTTTTAAATGTGTATGTGTGCCCGTGATTTGAACAGTGAGTTCATATGATAAAATACGATGTTATGTTAATGTATATTCAAATTATTTTTATATAAGTGTTACTATGCAGTTCCTCATTTCAACACTAGATGGCGCCGTGACACTAATTCAATAGACCATGATAGTACCAAAGATAGTCTCCTGTGAGCTCAGTCTAATGTATTTATATTGTAAATAACTAAAATATATCAGGGAAGATAAACGTGTACAATACAAAAGGCAGTAAGCAAGGGCGTTTTTGTGAACGTTGGGCAACGTTAGATTTAAAATGTCGACACAGTTGGACGAACGTAATGGCTTTGTTGTCAAGTCTCGCGAGAGTTTGTCGATAAAGACACATTTGTCTCGAACAAAGACGGTCGGTGTACTTGTCAGTTTGATTTTTCGTTTTTGATTTAAAACGGGAAACAAAAGCCATTTTCCCGTTTATGTTGTCTGAATCTTAAAGGGGATAACGAGAAACCCTAATTAAAAAAAGGTCCGTGTACGTTTTGTTAGTTTGATTTTTCGTTTGAACCAAATACCAGCCTTTTTTCGGTTTAAACAAACGGGAAACCAAAGCCGGTTTCCCGTTTGTCTGAATAAAAAAAACGGATAACGAGAAGAATACCTAATTTTAAAAAAACGGTACGATTTTGGTTTTTGATAACCACTTCATTCCATTTTCCGTTTTGTATTGAAGAATGAAGAAAAGCAGTCCGGTGGACAGGAAGTTAAAGCACCTATTTCAAAATAAAAGACACGAGGATATAATGTCAATGCTGTAAAAGTTCAATCCTGGAACCCAGAAGTCTCACGAGGATTTATTAGGTTTATTTCTGCATTCACATGCAGATATGTGTTTATAGAGATTAACACAAGTATGCAAGCTCTGTGCATAACTTTATTTCGCTGACTTCCGGTTTGTACTGTGTCGGTAAATCCAGTGTCCAGCTTGTTGCTGTGTAACATAGGTTGCAGTCGAATAGTCCAAAAATCAGCCCCTATCGTCTATTCCTTGACCTCTGTGTGAAACGTCACGGGGTTAAGGGATAGTGGATAGGAGAATTCAAAAGGATTTAGGAGAAGAGACTGCGGTGCTTTAGAGAATCCGACTGCACTTTCACTATCCGACGTATTTATGATGCGCCAGCGGACGTCATAAATGTGCGTCTGCTGCTGTGGGGAAACTACAGTTTTCTATACAGCGGACTACAACATGGATGTTTAATAAGAACGAGGACTACTGTAAACTCATCTAGAGACTCTGCACCGTGCTCTGATGCTGTTGTTTTATGCTTTATGAACGTGAACAACAGAGAAACATATTCTTCATGACCAAAGTTGGAATTGAAATGAAAAGGGAAAGTGAAATTTATGCTCGTCACCCTCTCCCTCCGGTCCACATTAATACAAATGATCCCAATACGTATGATTGTATGAAAATATCTTAAAATCAATACAAATGTATTTATTATTAGTCCTTAACAGTGGCGTCGCCTGGCCTGGACTCATTAATATAATACATTAACCGTGCTTTACCTGAACCTCATCATGAGAGGACGGCAGAATTGTAATTTCCCGTGTTCAGTGAATGCACCAGAGCCAGAGGCAAGACACCAGACCAACCAGAGAGTTGAATGGAAATAAACATCTGTCTTATTGGCTGACAGCATATGCAGTTCTGCTGGGTGCCTGCACATGAGGGGGTGAAAGGGAACGAGTGTGCTGATAAATTAGCAAAAAGTGCACTACAAAAGGAAATAACATTACCAGTTCAACTTGGAGAAGGAGAAGGAAAAGCAGTAATTAAGAAAAAAGGGATGGAGATCTGGCAGAAAAGGTGGGAGAAAGACCAGAAAGGCAAAGACTATCACAAAGTACAAAATACAATTACAATTAATATTTATAAAGAAAGAAACAGAAGGGAGGAAATCATGATAGCTAGACTCAGACTAAATCACACAGCATTGTACGCTGTATGTCATGGGGAAAAGTGACAGTGACAAGTGTAGAGCTGTGGAGTTAAAGAACATGTGGAACATATCTTATTACATTGTGACATCTATAAAGCTGAAAGAGAAAAACTAAAGGATAAAGTCATAGAGGCAGAGAGGGAGTGTGGTTGGTGTTCTGGGAACAGAGGAGTAAGAGCTACCAGAAAGGCACTGTTTACCTTTCCGAGGGAAACTGGGGTAGGGAAAATAATTTAACATTAGGTTAGAATAGAGACTAGAGAATTCGAACGGCTCTTATCATGGCTGCCACTGAGGTACTTCTGGGTCATTTCACTCCGTTAGGAAGGTTCCTGAGCAAAATGGACTATTCGACTGCAACCATAGACTGGTGACAACAATGTCATGTTTGTTGCATACCTGCAAGATTTACCTGTGACAAATGTCAGCGATGTGAACAGAACTGTCGCCTACTTTCACCTGCACCCAGCAGCAAGCGGAGAATGCTATCTCATACAGTCGACCCCTAAAACAGTTCACACAGTAAATGGAACAGTTGTTAAGCATTATTTTGTCCAACTTGTCTCTACATTATGAATTTGATGTTTGTCTAAACTGCTAAGAAGCTGACAGCTGAGTTAGAACAGAAAGACATGCAGGCCATGATCACTAGACGCTCAAAAGAGGAATGTGTGTGTAAGGCTTACATGAACTGAATTGAAACACTGTCCATTAGTTGATTAATAAACAAGACATTCAAGTCAAAGTTTTAGGCATTTTCATTTGTAGCACGCTGTAAATATGGACTATGAATGAACACATGCAATGTGGAAACACACAAATAGGTTTATTCTCAATACTCATAACAGTATCAGACACAATGACTTTACTGAGAGTGAAGATGACATGAACAGTCACTGTATGGTACTGAAGACAAAATACAGTATATTGCATTTACCTCTTCCTCTAATTCTCTCTCCAAACATGGCTTTTAAACATGTGCATTCTGGGTGCAGGAGCTTGATAATTGAGTGTGGTATTTCAGTGGCAGTGTTTAGCAAACAACAAACAGGCTGTCGTTTTTGAATAACGTGTCTAATGTAAATAAGAGCGTGTAGTTATTTGGTCAACCCAGTGTCCAGCTTGTCGCGTGTGACAACGTCATGTTTGTTGCGATACTATAGATTTACCTGTGACAAATGTCAGCGATGTGAACAGAAATGTCGACCTACTTTCACCTGCACCAGCAGCAAGCGGGAGACATGTTTCAAGTTGTACTTATGAAGTTACGTCTACAATTAGGAGGGTGAGTAAGCTTTTATTTCTGTAACGTTAAACTTATTGTTTTTCTTCAACAAGTTTGACTACATTGAAAGACAGAGGAGGGACAGTATGTGCATTCTTAATGAACATACTTTGTATTTGTTTGCCCACTGCAATAACTCAGTACAATAAATCACCTCTGGCTGGAAGAGAACGTGGTTTTTTACAAGAGAAACTATGGAGCAGAGGCTCCATAGTTTCTCTTTAATAAAACCACGTTGTACATTTTACTCATACATAATCTGTTAAATATTTAACACTCCATATTCCATATTCCATGTCATATATTTTTGAACATATATATTTGTATATATAATATCTACATGTATATTTTCTATTTCAACATGTATATTTTCTATTTTATTTTATTTATTTCTATTCTTGTTTATTTGTAGTTTTGTTTTATTGTAAAATGCCTTGTCTTTTATGCTGCTGCAACAAAAACTATTTCCCAAATTGGGATCAATAAAGTACCATCTTATCTTATCTTATCTTAAGACAGGCCAATTGTCAGGGACCAAGCAGTAAGGCAACAGGACACAGGAGTGTTTTAAATAAACTGGGTTTTTTATTTACCCAAAAGTCCAAAGAAAAACATCATAAATCAATCATTTATAATATCTAGGCCTATAAAAGAGGTCAACAGAAAATACCTTCAAGGAACCTATATAGTGGCTTGGCCTAACCAAGTTGAAACCAAGGGATAATTAATAGTAACAGAATACACAAAGGACACTGACAAAACCCAAATCCCCCCTTTGACATGGAAGCAGGTGGTTGTCCCAATCTGTCCCAATTGGCTCAGCGCTCGGCCACGCCCTAGAGCCACTAGTGATGGGAATTATGGCTCTTTGAAGGGAGCCGGATCTTATGGCTCCGTTCCTTTCAAAGAGCCGTTCAAAAGAGCCGTTTTTAAAAGGGGGCGGGGTTACTAGGTTTATCTGCGAAATAATCACCAGGATAATGATTGACTGTATTGCCAGACCTAATGTCAATAATCGGCATTGTAAACATGACACAAGGTGGCGCCATATCCATGTCATCATGTCAGTGAATGTACTTTGAATTTACCCTCTGTATGTGTTAAGTAAATAAAGTTGCCTTGCCTTGAATGAAATTCATGTAACTCTTAATATTAGATACTGTGTTTTTAAGTGGCGATGGAGATTATTTGTTGACCCTGCTTTAAAGGATATTTTGCCTTTACAAATGGTGCGCTTTTTCACTGCCTGGGTTTTGGTTGAAGTGCATCCAAATGCTGCTGCGTTTGGCTCATTTTCCATCCGAAAAACACGTTGTCTACCTGTCCTGTACCACTTGTTATGACTTCTCTCTCTCGCGTATTCCGTTAAGATCAATCAACCCCACCTAACTCCTCGTGCTGAAACCTACCAAACAGAGTAGGGGCGGGTCTTCACAGAATACTGGGGAACAAAATCAAGCTTTTTAAAAGGTGAGTGGATTTTGGCAGGCAGTGAGTGCGGACCAACGATTGAACGATAACAAGAACGGCTCTCACCAAGTAGGACTCGGTTCCCCTCGTTCGTACCAAAGAGCCGTTCAAAAGAATCGGCTCGTTCGCGACCGACACATCACTAAGAGCCACTATTTCAAGCATACTACGTCATCGAGTGCCGCCGAAGTACTGTTCCAATCTCCAGCATACTTGGAAATCTACCGAGCCCGGCATACTCCGTTTGGAGAAATATCGAGGCTGCACATGAGTAGACTCCGCGGTCTTAAAATCCCCACAATGCTTTGCGCACGGACCAATTTCCCCAAATCTGTGCGGAAATGTAAGGCGGGGCCTCTCATATGACGCACACCTGCACACTTGCTAGCCTGTTCCACTCTTTGTTTTCCGAATGCCAGGAAGTATTCTTGACTCGCTTCTGAAGCAAGATGCTCGGCAGACATGTGCTACCAAGCAAGCGTACTCGCGATTGAGAAACACCCTGGGTGTCGTTTTTCTCATACTGATATTCTGAACAAACTGTGCTGTTGTATTTGCTGTAAAGTGTCTTTACTGTAGGGTATTTTTATTATATGTACAGCACTTTGGCTCGACCAAAAATCGTTTAAAAATGTGCTGTATAAATAAAACTTGACTTGACTTGACTTGGTAACTCAAGAGACAAAGAAAGTAATTAATACAAACAAACACAGGTGAGTTCAGGATGAAGTGTTGTTACTGTCTTATGGCGTATTTCCACTGCAGGGCCTCGCACCACGGCTTAGTCTTGGTAGGCCTGGCTCACTTTATGCTGCGTTTCCATTACAGTTTAGTAGCTGGGGCAGTAACTATGGTAACGCAGTGTAGGCGGAGCCGTGACGTCATCTTCAATGAGAACCACAAAACCAACATCAGCCGTTAGCTGTTAGCACTCAGAGCTCACAGCTCCTCATATCTGTTCAGAAACTAGACACAAGTTAAACAAGTACACCACAGACTGTCTGTGTCATGGCGAATAGAGAACCCAAGTGACTCGTCCTAAAACCCGGAAGTAAACTTCTTCTCTTATCATTTCAAATCATAAATCTATCGATCATAAATCTATCGATTAGATTTATGATTCGAAAATTATAAAAGTAGGGTAGACATGTGGAGATTATCCGGCTGAACAAAACGTGATCCGTCTCTTAAATGTGTTTCAACCACAGACCTTATTTCAAGCTATTTTCTAAAATCCTATGGAGAAATTGCATTGGTTTTTGTTGACGGAACCGGAAGAAGTTTACTTCCGGGTTTTAGGACGTGTTACTGCGGTTCTCTATACAGTCGCTGCTTTATTATGTCTGTATAGGCCGTTGTTGTGAGTGTGGACCGTCGGAGCATATACAACGTTAGCTTAGCCGTCTCCATTCAGAAAACACGCATTTTAAAAGGTTTTCGCCTGCCGTCTGTCTGCAGACTTGTCAAAGCATAATTCATGGTTTTTACTAACCGGTATCAGTATGTTGTTACTTCTGCATCATTTTGAAACGTGTATTACAATTAAATCACGGTAAAATGTGTTCATTTTTGTTGTAGTTGTAGCCCCCTTGCCAGCAATTCTTCTCTAGTTTCGCATACTCAGCCCGGTTGTTGGCCCGGAAAGAACCTGGATTTTGGAGGGCCAGAAAAACTGTGAAAAAGTACCCGTTAGCCGGAACTACCCCTAGTGGAAACGCAACCAAAAACGGGTCGGTTTGGCACGGCACGCTTTAACCGTGCTACGCTCTGCAATGGAAATGCGCCATTAGTTACCGTCTGGTTAAACATGTTCCTGGGGATTCGGCTCATTTTAGACATGTTAGACACAGCCAATAAAAAAAACATACACTTTAATATAACTAGCACAAGGTAGCTACTCCCCAGAAATTGACTGACTGGTCTGTGTGTGCTGCACAGAGGTCACAGTTGTGTTCTGTTCCTGTTCTGTTGTTATTTTTCATGTTCATAGTATAAAAGTAAATCAATTCATATCAGTCTAATTGTAGACGTAACTTCATAAGTACAACTTGAAACATGTCTCCCGCTTGCTGCTGGGTGCAGGTGAAAGTAGGTCGACATTTCTGTTTACATCGCTGACATTTGTCACAGGTAAATTATAGGTATCGCAACAAACATGACGTTGTCACACAGCGACAAGCTGGACACTGGGTTGACCAAATAACTACACGCTCTTATTTACATTTGACACGTTATTCAAAACCGACAGCCTGTTTGTTGTTTGCTAAACACTGCCACTGAAATACCACACTCAATTATCAAGCTCCTGCACCCAGAATGCACATGTTAAAAGCCATGTAACCAATTAGATCACTTAGAAACCTGAGCTTGAACACTTTGTTGTGCACAACAATGGAGGCCAATTTTGGAGAGAGAGTTGGAGGAAGAGGTAAATGCAATATACTGTATTTTGTCTTCAGTACCATACAGTAACTCTGTTCATGTCATCTTCACTCTCAGTAAAGTCATTGTGTCTGATACTGTTATGAGTATTGAGAATAAATCTATTTGTGTGTTTCCACATTGCATGTGTTCATTCATAGTCCATATTTACAGCGTGCTACAAATGAAAATGCCTAAAACTTTGACTTGAATGTCTTGTTTATTAATCAACTAATGGACAGTGTTTCAATTCAGTTCATGTAAGCCTTACACACACATTCCTCTTTTGCGCGTCTAGCAGTGATTATGGCCTGCATGTCTTTCTGTTCTAACTCAGCTGTCAGCTTCTTAGCAGTTTAGACAAACATCAAATTCATAATGTAGAGACAAGTTGGACAAAATAATGCTTAACAACTGTTCCATTTACTGTGTGAACTGTTTTAGGGGTCGACTGTATGAGATAGCGTTCTCCCGCTTGCTGCTGGGTGCAGGTGAAAGTAGGGCGACAGTTCTGTTCACATCGCTGACATTTGTCACAGGTAAATCTTGCAGGTATGCAACAAACATGACGTTGTTGTCACCAGTCTATGGTTGTCACACAGCGACAAGCTGGACACTGGATTTACAGACACAGTACAAACCGAAAGTCGTACAAACCGGAAGTCAGCGAAATAAAGTTATGCACAGAGCTTGCATACGTATATTAATCTCACATATAATATGCCGATAAACGCATATCGGTATGTGAATGCAGAAATAAACCTAATAAATCCTTGTCAGACTTCTGGGTTCTAGGATTTCATTTTTACAGGATTGCCATTATATCCTCGTGTCTTTTATTTTGAAAGATGTTCTTTAACTTCCGGTCCAACGGACTGCTTTTCTTCATTCTTCAATACAAAACGGAAAATTGAATGAAATTGTTAATCAAAACCAAAATCGGACCGTTTTTTTAATTAGGTCTTCTTGTTATCCGTTTTTTGATCCAGACAACAAAAACGGGAAAATGGCTTTGGTTTCCCGTTTTTTCGTTTTAAATCAAAAACGAAAAAAGGCTGGTATTTTCGTTTTTTGGTTCAAACGAAAAATCAAACTGATAAAAAGTACACGGACCAAAGACCCATTTCCCCCTGATTTATCCGTCTAAAAAATCCCATGTTAATGCCACAGTGTATGGAAGATATGTGTCATGTGAAATATGAGTATTGTTGGAAACAGTCTGTTATAAACACGTGTTCACGTTCACTTCTCACAGGGCTTCTTCTTCTTTCTCGAGTTGTATGGCTGTTTGCATCCAGCTTAATGGCGCATTACCGCCACCTTTCTGTTGCCAAGTGGGGACCAGACAATACTCATAGTTCACATTCTAAAGCCCTCACAATAACATTAAATGGATAAAAAACAGAGAAATAACACCTTAAGTCCTATGAAAACCTCCCCGTACCTCTTTAACATACATAACAGTCACATTATAATTCAAATCCCGCTTTTTCACAGAAAGAGGCGGGGCTTAAACTGGGCGGAACCCACGTGGTACCGGCGTCACCGGATATTGCCTCTCACTGCGGCCTTAAAGATCCATGCGTCTGTTCCATGCGGTCATTTCTACGCCGTCTCTACGACCAGCACCCGTGCCTTCCGCTGCTCTTCAGATTCAATAGTCTCCTACTACTGAAAAGCTCAAAACGACTTAAACAATATGTCGGACGAAGGTAAACTCTTCATCGGTGGCCTCAGCTTCGACACCAACGAGGAATCTCTGGCTGCGGCCTTCTCCAAGTATGGAACCATCGAGAAGGTGGACGTGATCAGAGACAAAGAGACCGGGAATTCCCGCGGTTTTGGCTTCGTGAAGTACGACAACGCCGAGGATGCCAAAGAAGCAATGGACGGCATGAACGGAACCTCCCTCGATGGCCGGTCAATCCGCGTCGACGAGGCAGGGAAAGGCGGTGGTGGCGGAGGATCAAGAGGCGGCGGTGGCGGCGGATTCGGGCGCGGGAGAGGCGGAGGTGGCGGGAGAGGTGGTGGTGGATATGGCGGCGGCGAGAGAAGCTATGGTGGCGGCGGCGGAGGAGGAGAACGAAGCTATGGCGACAGATCAAGCTACGGATCCGAGGGTCGTTCCGGCGGAGGTGGCGGCGGCTACAGATCCGGCGGCGGAGGAGGTGGCGGCGGATACTCAGGAGGTGGAGGAGGAGGTTACAGAGGCAACCGCGATGGATACGAATAAAGCATCATTCCCACTGGCTTAAAAACAGTTGTATAAATATAAATGTGTTGATCTGAACTGAGTAAAAGTTGTGTTTTCCCAGCAAGCTCCATTCACGGTGACAGGGCACCATCATTCTTTGACTTTGACTTGATTTTGATAATAAACAGCCTCAGGCCTTGTGAATCACATGAAATCGGTGAGTGTTTTTTTATTGTTATCCGGGTACGATATTACTATTGTCATTGCAAGCAGGTGAAATAATTAGATTTTACATTGTGTATTTTTTTAACCCAGACCATGTAACTAGTTGCTGTATTTTACCTGGGATATTTGTTGCAGAGTAAAATTGTCAATTTACAGTATCATTCCCAGTCAAGCCCCAGTGTTGAATAAGTCCACACTGGTTTACAGTTAATCGTGGGTTTTCTTTTGGGGGGAGTTTTAACTGAATTGAATGATGATATGTAAAACCCCCTCAGACAAACTTAGATTTGACTATAAAAACCTTTTATTGATTGAGTAATACCGTAGGTCTGCGTTATGACGTTTTTAACTTTGTATGATATTCTGAATGACAACACGTGGAGAGGCAGAGGTGGTGAGGTAAATGTGTATCAGGGTTAATTAACGTAATATGTGGCATTCATACAGTGGGTGTAGCCCATATGGAGCAGTAAAGACTATAAATCCAACTGACTAGTCATGAGCAAACCTCATAGAAAAATGAGTTTAAGGAACATGCTTTCAGTCAATTTCATTACAACCTTTTCAATTATTTAGTGCACAATTTGTAGTGTCATGGCGGTGCTAGTACCCAAATCCAGAGTTGCTAAAACAATGAGAGGTTTATCATAAGAACACTAGTTCTTGCATGTGGTGCACAACCTTTTACTTACTTTCCAACAAAGGGGTCGTATGCCTCCTTCAAACGGGATTCCTGGGTTGAATAGAGAAAAGGATGGTCAAATACAGAACCATGAAATACTGAGAACCAGTTTAATATCTGATGTATGCTGAGTACTATGTCAACGTACGATACATTAACAGAATTTATTTGGCAGCATTCTGTACGTTCATTGTCAGCCAGAACACATACTGTTAGTTTGAGTGAGTTATAGACACTATAGGATGGGAAGGTTTAACCCTTGTGCCCTCCTCGAATTTTCATCCTTTCGACACCTTCACACGCCCCAAAAAACTGCTATTAAATCATCATACATCAATATTGCTTTCTACTTTTTTTCATGAATAACCTTAAACAACTTCTAACGTGCTCAAAACTACCAAACATTCAATCATTTTCTGGATTGTAACCCTTTAAATGCCTGTTTAATTATTTCCGTTATTTATTACAAAACACAAAACCTCAATTAGTAGGGGGGTGGGGCTTTGGTGGTTATTAGAGTCTTGGATATGTCAAAGATTAACAACAAGTTGATTTGACTGCATTATTATTTTATACGTAGTGTCAGATACTACCTCTGGACACCTTCATGGCCAAAAATGCCTCATTGACTTCCTTTCAAACCACATTTTTTGATCTCACTGCCATTGCAGTATAAAACCATGCATTTTGTATATTTGATATTTCTACTCTATTCCACCAGATTCAACAATTTCCCATCATTCATTTCCAGCAGCAGGTCCTGCAGCATGTGACCTGGTGCTCTCTCAGGATGTAGAACAACAATTTGTAGGCCTGTGCACAACCAGCACACACCTCTCCTCCCTCTCCATGTGCAGGGACGTGACATTTTGGGGGGCGGGAGCTCAAGTGAGAAAAAGGGCACTTCCCATAATCATTTATAAAAAAATGTTTTAAAACAAAAAGTTAAATATAGTTGCACATCTCTGACTTACTGACCAATTATTTTAATACCCTCACACTCACGCAATTGTTTAAGAAGAAGAAGATACACTTTATTAATCCTTACAGGGAAATTTCTTTCCCCACTCTGTTGTGTTTACACACATTACACACACAGGGGAGGATATACATGCACACACACAGGGGAGGATATACATGCACACACAGAGGATATACATGCACACACACAACCACATGCAGATAGGAGAGGTGGCAGAGCAGAGAGGCTGCCAGGTACCCGGCGCCAAGGGAGCAGTTTCGAGGTTAGGTGCCTTGCTCAAGGGCACCTCGGCAGTGGCTTTGGAGCTGAACTGGCACCTCTCCAGCTACTGCTCACTCCATCTTTTTTTGGTCCAATCGGGACGTGAACCGGCGACCCTTCGGTTCCAAGACCAAGTCCCTACAGACTGAGCCACTGCCGCCCAAATACTAACACAGAGACAATGGTCTTCTTTAGTATTCACTAAGCACAAGAGCAGACAACAAACTAGTACAATTAATAGTTATTAAATGAGCAGCCAACAATAAAAATTATGAAGTTACTGTTTAAGGACATTACAGGCAAAAATATAGTTTTTTCATGTACTTGTTATTTTGGTCTATTTTGCTTTCATGTTTTCTTTCACTCTAATGGAAATAAAACTTCCACAAACAAATAAATGGTGTTCGTTTTACTACCATGTCTGAATTCATCTACAGATTTAAAGCTAATCTGCATTTAAACATAACATTTCAGGGAAAATACTGACTTAACGTAAGTAACTATCTGGGGAAGTTGTGAGGTGATGTGTTTTTTGGTTTGTTTTTAATTTTATCCTTTTCACCTGCAATGCCTCGGTAACTGCATGCAAATTAGCGCATTTTAATTAGGCCTATTAACACCTACTTTGCATATCAATGTGGCGATTGTGATGACGTTATTAGATACACATTTTATTGTATTCACCTTTAGTGTCTTCCCTTAAGTACAGTTCATTAGCCTGTATGCCCATGATAAATTGTCTTAGCTAAACCTTGAGCTAACTTATCCATTAGCTAGTACCTTAGTTAACTATATTTGTTTTTGTCTTTTGGCGAATTAGCTGTAAACTCGAGGCACTGGCAGCTTAGTGATTTGTTCATCACCATCCACCACCACGGGGGGCTTTCTTCTCACTATCTGTGAGGACACCCTGTTTTCCCCAGCTCCTGGGAGAACAACCTCCGTTCTTCTCTGTCCCCTCACTGTGGGCCGGACCCTCAGTGTCCTCTCCACTTTCAGAGGAACGCAAAGAAATGCTGGACTCCAGAGAGCATTGAGTGTCAGACCCCCCCTCGATCCGTGTGTCTGCTTCAGATGACTCCTGCAGCTCGCCGGCAGATGAAGGCTGCAAGATTATTTCTGAAGTCTCTTCTGCACTGAAAAGCTTCTTCATTTTAGTTCCTTCTCTTTGCTCCAGGTCTTTCTCCTTCTCTGCTCACTAATGAAATAAGCCCTTGTTTATCTTTGGCAGCCAGGTGCATAAACACACTAACAGTTGTTTTTAGTTTTTGAGTACCTCTTCAAAGACATCAAAACATGATGGCCTTTTTTTACCCTTGAAATGATCCGTGCATGCTTACAGATTCTCACAGACACACACACACGGAGAGGGAGGAGAGGTGTGTGCTGGTTGTGCACAGGCCTACAAAATAGTTGTTCTACCACCTGAGAGCACCAGGTGACATGCTGCAGGACCTGCCTGTACTGCTGGAAATGACACACACACACACACACACACACACACACACACACCACAACACCACACACACACACACACACACACACACACACACACACCACACACACACACACACACACACACACACACACACACACACACACACACACACACACACACACACACACACACCACTCTCGGGTAGTCACACGGCTCCATAATATAACTTGGGCAAAAATGTAAGAATGTGATGCATCGGCCTACAGCGGGAAAATGGTTGAATAGAGTAGAAATATCAAATATCACTACTTTTCTTCTAAATGAAATGCTGCCATTACAAAATGCATGGTTTTATACTGCAATGGCAGTGAGATCATAACATGTGGTTTGAATGGAAGTCAATGAGGCATTTTTGGCCACGAAGGTGTCCAGAGGTAGTATCTGACACTACGTAAAAAATAATAATGCAGTCAAATCAACTTTGTTGTTTATCTTTGACATATCCGAGACTCTAATGGCGCATTTCCACTGCAGGGCCTCGCACGGCTTAGTACGGTATAGTAACTATAGTAACGCAGTGTAGGCGGAGCCGTGACGTCATCTTCAATGCAAACCACAAAACCAACATTAGCCGTTAGCTGTTAGCCCTCAGAGCTCACAGCTCCTCATATCTGTTCAGAAACTAGACAAAAGTTAAACAAGTACAAACCACAGACTGCCTGTGTCATGGTGAATACAGTCGCTGCTTTATTTATGTCTGTATAGGCCGTTGTTGTGATTGTGGACGGTCGGAGCATATACAACATTAGCTTAGCCGATCTCCATTCAGAAAACACGCATTTTAAAAGGTGTTTCGCCTGCCGTCTGTCTGCAGACTTGCCAAAGCATTAATTCATGGTTTTTACTAACCGGTATCAGTATGTTGTTACTTCGGCATCATTTTGAAACGTGTATTACAATTAAATCACGGTAAAATATGTTCATTGTGTTGTAGTTGTAGCCACTCACGTCACTAGTTTCGCATATTCAGCCCAGTTGTTGGCCCGCTTAAACCGTGCTACGCACTGCAGTGGAAATGCGCCATAATAGCCACCAAAGCCCCATCCCCCTACTAATTATTATATGGAAAATAATTGAGGTTTTGTGTGTTTTGTAATAAATAATACAAATAATTAAACAGGCATTTAAAGGGTTAAAATCCAGAAAATGATTGAATGTTTGGTAGTTTTGAGTTTTTATTTTGGCCCACTGTTTATTTGAGTTTGACACCCCTGATCTAAACCCTCCTGTGAAGTAATGGCAGAGGATATAGGACATTGGAAAAGTACAATTGCCATTACAATCCTGCTTTATATTTTGTTACTGTTAATTTGTATTTCAACATGTATATTTTTTACTTTTTTAATGCTATTTTATTTCAATTAGAGACGTTTACATTTTGGATTGTTTATTTCTAGTCTTTTAGTTTCTCTAATGTACAATGCCTTGTCTTTTTATGCTGCTGCAATGCAAACATTTCCCAAATTGGGATCAATAAAGTACTTCTTATCTTATCTTATCTTATATATAACAAGGCCCGGGACCCCCACTGACACTGAATCCTGCACGACATGTTGCCTCTTTTCAAACCTGCACACCTCTCCTCTTTGAATATAGTCATGTTTTATAATACTTAAAGGTGGGTTTGGTAATTTTGGAGAAACCAGCTCAGATGATTGGTCGTGCTTTTTACAGTACTACGGCTTCCACAGATGACATTTTTTTATGGATTTTTTGTCAAAGCACTTCAGATATTCATTGCTATCGGGATGTTAAGAGCATTCCATGGAATATAACAAAAAGTGTATCTCCAGCCGGTTTCTCAAACTTACCTACCCCACCTTTAAGTGATTCATGAAAAAAAAGTAGTAAGTAATATTGATGTATGATGATTTAATAGCAGTTTTTTGGGCGTGTACATTTTTGCCACGAAGGTGTCCAGAGGGTGCAAAATGCATCACGAGAGTATACAAAACATGTAAGAGTAAACGACATTGGATTTCAAAAATTTGTCTCAAAAGAAGACTTCTTGCAAAAATCCATGCCAAAAGCTGTGCAAAAATGCCAGAGAGCACAAGGCTTAAAGAAGGAATTAATAACACTTACAAAATAAATAAGACGTGCAATACACAGACACAAACAACGACGGAAGTTTTACTCCACTACATGTATTTAATCCCTTTAGTTACTTTACAGATCTGGATGAATCATTATAAAACATATCATATATATATTCTGAAATGGACCAATCTGCACAATGACTACTTTTACTGCGCTACTTTCACTATATTTTGATGATAATACTTTTCTAATTTTACTTGAGGAACATTTTGAATGCAGGACTTTTACTGTAACAGAGTATTCCTACACTCTGGTACTTCTACTTTTACTCAAGTACAAGATCTGAATACTTCTACTTTTACTCAAGTACAAGATCTGAATACTTCTACTTTTACTCAAGTACAAGATCTGAGTACTTCTACTTTTACTCAAGTACAAGATCTGAATACTTCTACTTTTACTCAAGTACAAGATCTGAATACTTCTACTTTTACTCAAGTACAAGATCTGAGTACTTCTACTTTGACTCAAGTACAAGATCTGAATACTTCTACTTTTACTCAAGTACAAGATCTGAATACTTCTACTTTTACTCAAGTACAAGATCTGAGTACTTCTACTTTTACTCAATTACAAGATCTGAGTACTTCTACTTTGACTCAAGTACAAGATCTGAGTACTTCTACTTTGACTCAAGTACAACTTCTACTTTGACTCAAGTACAAGATATGAGTACTTCTACACTTCTGTCTGTTTTCCACCTTGTCAGATAATGGAGCTAGCTGGATATGCTAACTAACTGTTAGCCGTAGGGAGTACGGTGTGTCCAGCGCCATATAGATAGAATTCTAATTATACGGCTCTGGGTGTGTCAGCTGATGTGCTAACAGGGAGCTAGCTAGCCTACCTAGCTACATGACACGATGAAGTTGCAGTGTGTTACCGTTATCTTTGTATCTTGACATTACATTTAGATCACATGAGGATGCACACATGTATTATCTTTGCATGTATTGCTCTGAAATTGTCTTTTGTCTGATTAGCTGAGCTGCTGCTAGCTAAACAGTGAAGTTATTGTCAGTTAGCAGTTAGGATGCTAGTGGCTACAATAAATGATGTAGCAGCAGTTTGTGAATGTCAAGCACATGCACATCATGCTAAAACACACCTTTTAGATGTGTCCAACCTGTTTTTGAACGCAGTAGTCATGACTAAGCAGGTGGTGGTGTATTACTTTAACTGTTTCCAAATGAAGAATTGTCCAGAGGGAAGTCCTCCTCTCACTTTCGTCTTCACAACAACACTGTGGTCCTATGACAGATCCAGTGACAGCATGGGCGGTTCTACTGTTCAACATATATTTAACTTATCCTATCCTTCTTAAAGCCAAAGAAGCGACATGTAATGTGTTACTACTCATCTACCTTCATTACCAGTGATAATTATACCACAATACCACTTTACCTCAGCCACAGCGCAGACTCTATGCATTACATGAATGCACATAATGTACAACAATAGGCTATCTGTTTTTTTTTATTTATTATTTTGTATTATTACTGCCAATTTTTATTCGATATTTTTTTATATCATTAGCCTTTGATAATTTGATTTCCTTACTTATGAGATGTTCTTTTGAAATGTTCTTTTGCCATTTTGACTTTTTATTTTACAGACAGTGCCGACGACACCTGAGTCTTAATTCTACTCAAGAGTGATTCGGTCCTTCTGAAGTATGGCAGTATATATTCTGAAGATATATGGTACTTAATTTGAGTCTGTGAAATAGATCATTTTCATTGTGGAACAATCCAGCGCCTTGCTCAGGGGCACCTCGGTAGTCGTTCCGGTTCCCAGGCCAAGCCCCTACGGACTGAGCCACCACTGTGTGTTCAGTTCCTCATTCGCCCACTAGAGAGCGCGGTAGACCCTGAGATGTTTTTAAGATTCAAGTTTCAAGGCTTTTATTGTCATTTGTACATAGTTACAGTTTAAATTGATAAATGAAAATCTTAGGTCACATTTTCCTCCAACAATACAACACAATAAAACAGTTAAAATTGTGCAAGTAAATACAAATAAAATAGGATAGAAATAGTGCAAGGAGAGTCTTTATACAAGTAATGGTGTGATGCATGTTCTGATGAAACACAGTCTGAAGAAGAGTTGAGAAAAGTTAGTTTTTTTCAACTTTATTAAACAATTATTTCCATACATCACAAAAAGGCACAGTGTTCATTACATGAATTCAAAAGAGGGCATTATGAACAGAAAACAGCGAAGTTGTCATTCAGGAATTAAGGTGTTTAAAAATGTGTAAAACTGATGGGTTTTTTCATGTTTGCAAAATGTAATACATGTTTATTCAAGGCGGGAAAAAAAGGCGGAATTGTATAATATATGTTAAAAACCGGAATGTTTTGATCGTTATAAGTTAGTCAACATTACATTACGTGTTACTTGATAGACGCTTTCATCCAAAGTGACTTACATACTCAATACTGTGGACAATCCCCACAGGAGCAATTTGGGGTGAAGTGGGACACAACGACATGTGACTGTAGTGGGGTTTGAACCTGTGCTCCCCTGATCCGAACACCAACGCACTAGTCCACTGCGCCACACGCCTCAGTCAACACTGGAAAGCATCCCATTTTTAAATCCACTCTAAAACACACTTCTTCTCTCTGGCTTTCTAGTTAGAGCGGAGCACGACTCCTGACTTTTCCTTGTGTTTTAATTTTAATTTTGTTTTTTATATATCTGTTGTAACTTATTGTCGTTTATTGTGATTGTAGTAATGTGTTTTTATTACATGTACAGCACTTTGGCTCGACCAAAAATCGCTTTTAAATGTGCTATATAAATAAAACCTGATTTGATTTGATTTGACCTGAAGGTCATTACCAATCTTGTTAATGCATTATTTCAGGATGACCATACCGTACTTTCATACTTCACTTTGACCTCACAGACACACACACACAGAGACACAGAGACACACACACAGAGACACAGACACAGAGACACAGACACAGACACACACACACACACACACACACACACACACACACACACACACACACACACACACACACACACACACACACACACACACACACACACACACACAGAGATACAGACACACACACACAGAGACAGACACAGAGACACAGACACACACACACACACACACACACACACACACACACACACACACACACACCACACACCACACACACACACAACCACACACACACACACACACCACACACCACACACACACACACACACACACACAACACACACACACACACACACACAGAGAGAGAGAGGGAGGAGAGGTGTGTGCTGGTTGTGCACAGGCCTAAAAAATAGTTGTGAGAGCACCAGGTCATGTTGAATAATTCATATTTAAATATCCCTGCCCTGAGGTTCAAACATAGCAGAATATTTGAGTGGCAAGGTTCGTAATTCTCACATTCTGAATGCTGCTGCTGCTGGAGTAATGACTGGAAACAGTATTGATATCATGTACCTTATTCTCTTAAAACGTCCAACAATATCCGTCTCATGAAGAGAATATTACGAAAACATGCATTCTTGTACTCAGGAGGGTACAGAGGTTTACTCACAAAGTACACAGTAAACGTACACAGTAAAAGTGGAACGACCTGCCCCCTCATGTCAAATTGTCGCCCACTCTCCAAACTTTTAAGTCCCACCTAAAGACCCACCTCTTTTCCCTCGCTTTCGAGTCAGTCTGAGCTCGACCTATTCTATGCTTTATTGTCTAGTGTCCATAGCCTTTGTGTGCCTTTTATCTATTCCTGTAATATGATATTTTATTATAATGTTATGTTCATTGTGAAGCACTTTGGCAAACCCTCTGTTTTTAAAATGTGCTATATAAATAAAGTGGATTGGATTGGATACTTCATAGTACTCGTTGGAGTAGTATTACTAGCCAACAGTGTCAGTCTCATGAAGAATATATGGCAAAAAATATGTTTTATCCCTCATCAAAGATGGGAGAATTAGCTGGGGACTGACAGAGGATTACTCAAAAAAGTACACAGTAAAAGTACTTCAGTTATTTTGGTAGTAGTCTAACCAGTCCAACAGTATCAGTCTCATTCACACATAGCAGAAAGACAGGCATTCATGACCTCAAGCTGTCTTTGGCTCTAATAAAGGTATTCTGATTCAGGAGGGGACTTTGACAGAGGATTACTCACAAAGTACACAGTAAAAGTATTTCATAGTATGTGTGATAGTTGTCTAATTCCAACTGATTCCAACTATCAGTCTTATGAGGAACTTATGGCAATATATATGTTTATCCTCATCAAAGATAGAGTAGCTTGTTTACACAGTAAAAGTACTTCAATGTATTTTTGGAAGTAGTCTAACCGGTCCAACAGTATCAGTCTCATTAAGAATGGACGGCAAATACTCATTGTATCCCTCTTCATAGATAATAGTAAAACACTTGTTCTTGTACTCAGGAGGGGATGAGGAGTACTCAGAAAGTGTTCCATAAAATTATTTTATAGTATGTGCTAATAGTCTCTAACTAGTACTGAGTCAAAACATATCAGTCTTCCTAAGAATTTATGGTTAAAAGCTTTTTTATCGCTTATCACATAGCAGAGAGACAGGCATATTTGTACTCAGGAGGGGATTTGACAGAGGAGTACTCAAAAAGTACAACTATATCAGTCTTATGGCAACTACATTACATTTAGCTGACGCTTTTATCCAAAGCGACTTACAATAGTGCATTCGACCAAGAAGATACAAACTAGAAGAAAACAGAATCATATAAGTACATCAGGTTTCATTTCAACATTTCAAGTGCTACTCAACTGGCTTTAGATAAGCCAGTCCTTTGTTAGTATATAAGTGCTTTGTTATCAATTCTTTGTTAGTCATTTTATTGCTCGAAGTGGAGTCGAAAGAGATGAGTTTTCAGTCTGCTCCGGAAGATGTGTGAGCTTTCTGCTGTCCTGATGTCAATGGGAGCTCATCCCCCATTTTGGAGCCAGGATAGCAAACCACGTGTTTTTGCTGATGGGAACTTGGGTCCCTCCCCCTCGCAGTGCGGGTGCAGCGAGCCGTTTGGCCGATGCAGAGCGGAGTGCACGTGCTGGGGTGTGTGGTTTAACCATGTCTGGATGTACTAGGAAGTGCAAGATCCATTACTGGAAGCCAGTGCAGGGAGCGGAGGAGCGGTGTGGTGTGGGAACATTTAGGAAGGTTGAAGACCAGACGAGCCGCTGCATTCTGGATGAGCTGCAGAGGTCGGATGGCACATGCAGGTAGACCAGCCAGGAGGGAGTTGCAGTAGTCTAAAGGCCCAGACACACAAGGCCGAAGCGAAGAATTAGGAGAAACCGCACTAAATGGGTGAAATCATGGAAACTACAGCGAGAAGCTCATGGGCTTTCCCGAACCTGTGTCGAGAGCTGGAGTTAAATGAAATGCCAGATTTCAGAAATGTTGCTACGGCAAGCCACCCTGCCAGCCACCACCAATAATCCAGCTCGAGCCAAGCATCACAGGGATGAACTATGCCAATATTTTAACGGTATCGGTGCAGTGCCTTTTCAGTAGGATAAGATATAGCACCATCTTTTTCTCTCATGGTGGTTTGGCTCATAAAGGGGTTGTGTTGTGATATTTTCCTCAAGCTTTGGTAAAGTGTATTCTTTGAATGCAGATTTGGGTTCTGCCCGCTCTGTATTAATGTCATGTGGATTTTCCTGTCATGTTGACAGGTCATCATCATGTAGGCGTTGATAAAAGCTCATTCTAATGTTGTGTTATGTGTGTATGAAGGTACGAAATAAAGTTTTGCATTGCCTATCCTGCTATTTGTGTTTATTCTTTTAATCAAACAGCGATAAGAAACAATAACAATGTGCCTACATAACTGTCAGTTGCAGCCCTAGCATTAGTATTGGTTATAGTAACAGCTAAAACATTAAAATACTTCTCGGCAGATTGAGGAGGATAATGGGAGAATGAACAGAGGGGCAGAAACATCCATCTGAATAATATAATAACTTTATTTGTATAACACCTTTCATACACAGATTCATATTGCAGTTCAAAGTGCTTTACATCAGTAAGAAATAAGACATCAAATCAGTGTAAAACAAGCAGCAAGAGCAAAGCATAAAGTGGGATAAAATAATGCAGATATATTATATATATATATATATTATTGTAATCCCAACAGGCCACCTTGTTTATGGTTTGATTCAGTTTTAGTATAGAATATAAAATACATGAATGATGAAATGAGCACATAAAGTGCAGACATACTATAAAATCACAGTTAAAGACCTGCATCTGATGATCGCAGTGTTCTGGCGGGTGTGTAGTTTATTAGAGTCAGCAATGTAGTAATGTATGTAATGTCATAATGGCCACTTCTTGCTAAATTTACATTTCCATGTGATGCTTTTATCCGAGGCGACTCACAATAGGTAAATGAACAGCGGTAGACAGTATCTCATGTACTTTAGACACTGTACTTAAGGACACTGTTGAAGTACTTGAGACTAATCCTGCAACTTTATACTTCTGCTCCACAACAGTTCGAGAATGAAGAAACCATCTTGTATGAAAGGCTACATGTGAATAGAGGGCAGAAAACCGTCTTGCACATTTACATTTCAATCTTGAACAAAGAACAGCGGTAGACAGTATCTCATGTACTTAGACACTGTACTTAAGGACAATGTTGAAGTACTTGAGACTAATCCTGCAACTTTATACTTCTGCCGGTGTGGTGCAGATGGTGGATTCTGCCAGGGGGGGCAGGGCTCAGCATCAGAGTGGAAGGACTCCTCAGTGGTGCTGGTCAAGGTTTCACTGCTGGTGCCACTGCTGGTGCCACCGGGGGGTGATTCTGCAGCCACCAGACGTTCCTTAAAAAATGTTAAATAAATTCACAGTTAGTTGGATTTAATACCATGGCTTCTTAAAACTGTTTACTAAGCATTCATAACAAAACAATACCCTGAAATGTGTGTGCCATTAGTTTGGGGTGTGGTCAAGAGTGAGAGGCACATTGTAGACACATTGTGATGGCTCTATTCAGATGCTAAAACGTACTTCTAGAAGATTCAGAACACTACAAAATATAATCAAGAATATTTTATCATGTATTATTATAGGTTAAAGGTAGGGTAGGTAAGTTTGAGAAACCGGCTCGAGATACACTTTTTGTTATATTCCATGGAATGCTCTTAACATCCCGATAGCAATGAATATCTGAAGTGCTTTGACAAAAAATCCATAAAAAAATGTCATCTGTGGAAGCCGTAGTACTGTAAAAAGCACGACCAATCATCTGAGCCGGCCCGGCTAAAATAACTGGATGGCCTACCTGCCTGTCAGCCTTCCATCTGTGCACAAACTTATCTCGTGCCCTCATTGGTCATGTGCGCGTTCGTGTGTGTTGGAGGAGGGGCTCTGTTCGGAAGTGGCAGATTTTTTCCGGCTGTGTATTTTCAAATAGAGTGGCGAAGTCCCTCCCCTTCCGGTGGACCTCCATGGGACCTTATTTCGGAAAAATTATGCATTGAAGTCAATGAGAGAGAAAGATTATCTTTCGATCCCGTTTGAATTGTGCCACGAATTACACATATGATGTTTGTCAATTTAAAAGATAATTTTGCAAGTAAAAAAAAAAAAAATGTGTCGAAAACTGTGAAGTAACACATTTGTTTTGTGAAACGCTCAATGAACTACTATCTCTGGTTTCACAGAACAACACACGTCACCAAGATGGCCGTCACTACTGTCAACAAAACGATTGGCTACCCTCACACTATCACCACAATGAAACACGTCCTGAAGAATGTCATGCAAAGCTGCCTGCCTGCCTTCGATTCTCTCTGAACTGCCGTCGTTTTAATGTTTAATGTCAACCATTTGTGCAGATAGCATGAGTAGAGAAGATCGCTAGCGTTAGCGTTAGCATTTCTCCCCCGGGCTTAAATTGTGTATTATAGAATGATCACACCGGTGACCGTACTATTCAAAGGTTCACGAAATATGACTACTACTCTTACTGTTTAACATGTTGGGTTACTTCATGTTACTTCATGTTAAGGCTAATAAAATGACACGGCTGTAATGCTAACTAACGTGCTAGCTACTAGCTAGCTTGATCCAGACACTCCTAGTCTTTCATCAGACGGGAACATAGACTGTATATATTAAGTCGGGAAGACGGGAAGCGAAAGAACGAGCAAGACCCATTGCTGGTATAATAACAACCTGGTACTAAGCACACAGGCATCTTGTTAAGTTATCTTATCTTAGCGGAGGAAAACAATTGTGACATCACTTACGCGACTCTGGATTTGTAGTCTTTCTAGTTACGTATTTTTTCATAGTCTTATATTTCAACAGTTTTACGACAAACTGTGACTTTTTTGACATGGAAATGATTTTTTAAGATTGACAAACATCATATGTGTAATTCATGGCACAATTCAAACGAGATCGAAAGATAAGTTTTCTCTCCCCATTGACTATAATTTTTCCGAAATAAGGTGGGCGTGACTTCGCCACTCTATTGGTCATGTGTGCGTTCGTGTGTGTTGGAGGAGGGGCTCTGTACGGAAATGGCAGATTTTTTCCGGCTGTGTATTTTCAAATTCTAGCGATCTCGAGCTGGTTTCTCCAAAATTACCTACCCCACCTTTAATGTCTATGGTGAGATTCATACACGGGAGCCTTTTTAAAGCCTTTTTACCCCGCTGCAAACAGAACCCCCCCCCCCTTCCCATCACAAACTTTACCCAGACCCCCCCTTCCAATTATCAACTCCTGTCTTGTTTCCGCAAACTCTTGTGTCCTGTGCAGCTAAAAGTTTTGCAAGCCCCCCGTCGTTTCGTATCTAAAATAATAGACATCGCTTTTTCCAGCTGACAAACCCGACTTTCTGGTCACTTCTTCCATTTTCCAGCCCTTGTGGAGAGACACGGGAGATCATGTGATTGGTTGTTGGTCGCGTTGCTCACTCCCCAAGCTCAAGACACGCCCACCGCCAACGCACGCCGCGTGTGTAGTACTGTTGGAAGCTCTGGTTCAGTTCACAATCGATCCAGTCATGCCAAAGCCAAGGACCTGTTTCCTGAAATGTGAGGGGAAATCTGAGCTGTTTCTCCTACCGACGCAAGAACCACGACGAAGTCAGTGGTTGACATTTCTGTTTAACAATGTTCCTTCAGAGGTTCGAAGAACGTTTCTGTGTGCGCGGCATTTCACAGACGAAAGCTTCAAAAACATTACCCAGTTTGAGGCCGGATATGCACAGCTTTTGAAAATGAAGGACGATGCTATTCCTAGTTTGTTTGGACGGTTTGGACCACGGGAAAATTCGGGTACACAACCTGTAAGTTTGCATTGTTTTTGTGTATTTATCAAACAAGGTATCTACCACGACTGTTTTAAATGTGTAAACGTGCTACCGAGCTAAACAACAAGGCTACTAAGAGCTAGACATGAGTTTGCTCGGGAAAACATTGTATACTACCGTATAAGATTGCAATTGTAAACATGTTCGTGATAGCCTAATATGAACCACTATCTGTTGTTCATAGTATAGTATAGTATATTACACTGAACAACTAGCAAACGTAGGTTAGCATTGTAATCCAGCTGGCAAGCTGACGAACATAAAACAACTTAGTTTCAATAATATTTTGTGATTTGCACTTCATTTCGTTAGGAATGTCTCCCAGAAAGTGTTGCTTTTAGGAAATTTGACTGTTTTCATCGGATACAAAATTAATTTTATGAATGTTATGTGTATCTTTCTTAGAGTACATCAAAGCCGGACCCCGGTAACCACCGCTCCAGTACAGTCGGATGCCAAACAGACCGTACACAGACTGTTTCTGTGGGAACTCTACAGAGGGCTGAGACACGGTCTGTGGGAACTCTACAGAGGGCTGAGGCACAGCCTGTGGGAACACAGACAGTGCAATTGAAAGTGTCAGTTGCTACACAGTTGTCCCGGGGAACACTGAAGTCGGCACACGTGAGGAGCAAAGGTAAACATAACACTGACATTGACTGTTTTTTCATTTGAGATACCTTAATTGTGCTTTTATTACATGTACAGCACTTTGGCTCGACAAAAATCGTTTTTAAATGTGCTCTATAAATAAAACTTTATTTGATATTATTGTATATCCTGTTTAAATCACAGAAATACTGTTATGTGGACTACAGAAATACAGTGCTTTTGTAGTTTTCTAAATATTTCATGAATTACTGTCAGATGTACACAAGTTGTTGGCCTTTTAAATGTATTAGTGTATTATATAATGTACAAAGTATTTATGCATTTTTCCCTTTTATTAACAGGCATCCAGGCCACGGTGTCTTTCCAAATGTTGGCACTTCCACCTACCCAGATTTCCCCTTGCCTCTACACCAATAAAGGGCCCAGGATGGGACCTAGCAAGAGACCTCGACTGGAGTTGGAGGAGGAACAAGGAGAGACTCTTTCGACTTACCACCCTGATGATACTGTAGAAGAATCTGACGTATCGTAAGTTTGATATATTGGTATACATTACTATTACTGTTTTTCAGAGTTGAAATCTAACATGTATTGTTCATTTTGTTTTGTTACATTAGACTTCAGACACGATCCACGCACAGTGACGTAAACTACATTGTTTTGAAAGCTGCCTCGGACAGCTGTTTGAAAAATGTCCGGTGTGTAAGACAGACTGTGATGTCCAAAACGAAAAATGGGACTTTGTGGCGTTCACACAGCGTTGTCCAAACTGCAGTTACTCAGACAATGGGAGAGCCAGCCCTCGTCGGAAGTACCCCGGTTGGCAACTTATAATATACATACTTCAGTGGTGGTCCTTCTTCCAACTACAAAAGGTATTTTACCATCTAACATCCATAGCATATGAAAATTGACAGCAGTGGACTTTTTCAAAAACGTTTCCTGTTTTTCTATTATTCATAGATATGCAGAGCCATGCAGCTGGAGATCTTCCAGTATGAGACCTTCAGGAGGCATGCTAGGAATTACCTGGAGCCTGCTATTATCCACAAGTGGAAGACTGATCAGCTGCATTGTTTCCAGCAACTACAACACCAGGGGGAAAGGTCACAGTTGGAGGAGATATGAGAGCAGACTCTCCAGGTAAGCAGAAACAGACAAGACAGTTTATGGCGCGTTTCCACTACACGGCCTCGCTCGGTCCCCGCTCGGGGCTGGGCCTCGTTAGGACTGGCTCACTTTATGGCGCATTTCCATTACAGTTTAGGAACTGGGGTAGTATCTATAGTAACGCAGTGTAGGCGGAGCCGTGACGTGATCTTCAGAGAACCACAGGAAAAACAACACAGCCGTTAGCTGTTAGCACTCAGAGCTCACAGCTCCTCATATCTGTTCAGAAACTAGACAAAAGTTAAACAAGTACAAACCACAGACTGCCTGTGTCATGGTGAATACAGTCGCTGCTTTATTTATGTCTGTATAGGCCGTTGTTGTGAGTGTGGACGGTCGGAGCATATACTGCGTTAGCTTAGCCAATCTCCATTTAGAAAACACGCATTTTAAAAGGTGTTTCGCCTGCCGTCTGTCTGCAGACTTGTCAAAGCATTAATTCATGGTTTTTACTAACCAGTATCAGTATGTTGTTACTTCGGCATCATTTTGAAACGTGTATTACAATTAAATCACGGTCAAATATGTCCATCTTGTTGTAGTTGTAGCCCCCTTGCCAGCGATGCTCTCTCTAGTTCAGCATACTCAGCCTCGTTGTCTCTGGCCCTAGACCCGCGATTTTATGAGGCCAGAAAAACTGTGAATTCGGACACGCCGGCCGGCACTAGGCCAAGTGGAAACGCAACCAAAGACGGGCCGCTGACGCCACAGCCCTCTTAAACCGTGCTCCGCGCTGTAGTGGAAACGCGCATAAGTGCCAGAGTTACTGGTGTATATTACAATTAATCTAACTTATCCATTGAAATTCTGTTGAAAAGCCTTGAAATCTCCTGTATTATATTTTCTTCAGGGCACTCAGCCAAGTTCGGGAGCTACACACTCATGCACCTGGGAAGCAATACCATTGTGGACTTCCAGCTTGTTCAGGTGTGATTCTCTTTCTGGGTGTTATCATTGTAGGCTTGCTGGCTGTTGATGCAGCTTCAGTGTATTTATGCCCTATTTCTTATTCACCAACAGAGCAATGAAGTAGGTGGTCGTTACCACATGGAAAAGGAGGGACTCAAAAGATGCCTAGATCACCTGGAGTCAAACGATTTGGCGGTTGAGTACATTGTGACTGACCGCCATCCACAGATCCAGAAGTTTCTGAGGGAACGCAACATCGAACAATTCTATGATGTGTGGCACTTTGAAAAAGGTATTTATCCCTATATGTTGTAATGGAAGAATACCAAATCAGAGACACTGTCCTTTGTTAAGATATTCCTTTGTTTTACTATGCATTTATCCTGAGCTTCTAATCAGCAGCAGACATGACATCATGCCTGGATACATAATGATATCCCCTACAATAATCTGCTCTTTACTCTGTTATTGTAAACTGTCTGCCAGACCACTTGATCACAGCACCTTTTGTCATTGTAAATTTCACTCACAAATCTTAGGATAATGTGAGTACTCTTTAAAATGGGAATGTACAGTGATGTGTATATGAATATGTATGGAGGTTTCCTGGCTATGTAATGTTTTCAGACAGAAGGGTGTCGCACTGACCATTGTCAGGCAATTATCATATGTATGTTATGGTTGATGATATTAAGTGAATCTTGAATGTGGTCCATCACAGCACTTCATTTCCACACTATGGCTTGAATATTCACTTGTGCATGTGCTTTTTTTTATCAGGTTTGTCCAAGAAACGTTCACAGAACAAGGACTGCAAGGTGTTGAAGAGGTGGCCGCACAGCATAAAAAACCATGTATACTGGAGTGCGACGAGCACAACCTCGGGGACGGAGAAGGTGGCAAGGTGGACGTCAGTGGTCAACCACCTACAAAACATTCACGTGCATGATGACCCCCTATTCCCCAAGTGTTCACATCCTCAAGCGATGCAAATAAATGGCTAAAACCTGGTAAGTTCAATATGTATAAAACAATTGGAAATAACAAGTGAAATGTAAAAACACTTCCCTTCCTTCATAAGATCAACAATATTGAATGTAAATATAACATTGTTGTAATGTTCTAATGGGCTGGTGATTTACCTAATGTTTTTGTAATTTTACTCAAGGGTCAATAACAAAGACACACTCAAAGATGTGCAAAAGCTAAGCCATCACTACCAGACCTCATCCCTGGAGTCCTTCCACAGCTTGATTCTGCGTTTTGCCCCCAAAAATGTGGTTTTCCCCTTCATGGGAATGTTGTGCAGGTAATACACTGTATAATTTATTCTATAGCATCTTATAACAGTTTTTTTACAAACATAACTTACATTTTAAATGATTATAGCCACACTGAATTATATGTACAATGAAAGTGTTACATGAAATAAAATAAGTGAATTAAAATAATAAATTATTATATGAATGCTATATTTTTCAGTGTACGTGGGTGAGCTGATGAGGCTTGTGTTTGAGGACCCAACACCCTTTGTGGATGAGATGAATACAATCCCCATCCCAAAGGACCTGTCCACTCAATTTGACAGGCCCTCGATCAGCAAACTCCTGGCGTATCCGGCGGACAACACATGACGGGATGACCACTCTGATGCCTCGTCCTAAAAAGCCCCAGCACCAGCTTACAAAGCTGCGATTGGCAAGATGCCGAAAACGCCTATAAGGGGAGGAATGGATGATATACAGTGTATATATGTATATTTACACATGTTCATTTTGTACATATCTAAAAATAAAGTTTGATGGAAATACTTAGGAGCCTTTCTTCCCTGAATTATTTGCTCCTATAACATATCATTCATATATAGCAAACCATGATTTGATTTTTCATCAAACACAGTAGTAGTTTATTATTACAGGTAAGAATAAATTACTCTTCTTCTGTTCTACGCTCAAAGGTCCATAATAAATCTGTAAATATTAAGGAGGTTCTGCAGGGTGTATGGGTTGAGACAGTTTGGCTCTAGTCCTGGGTGGTGTACCATGCACATAATAGGTGCTGGGACTTGGTTCATTCGTGTTACAACCTATAGGAAGGTAAGATATTTGTTACATAACACGTTTAGCAATTAAACCAACTATGGCAAGGTTTACAAAATAAACATTCAATTACTAGGGAAGAAATAAAAGGCCATATAATAGTCTATTGACTTGACAAATATGTATGGTGTATATCTTGGCATATAATGTTGTGTGCTACTGTTGGTGTTTTCAGCTAGCTAGCAATGTTGTAACTGTCAGCTATGCTACCTTTCTAATTTCAGACGTTTTCCACTTCGGTTCCACTCATGGCGCAGTTTCCACAAGTGCACCTAAATAACAACAGTTGTAGGTACAGTTCGGTTAGTTAGCGGACAAACTTGTTACTGTGATGTAGATAAATGATGCAGTTCTAACATCTGAAATGTAAGAGGCGAGCGATACTAAATAAAAACTTTCCACTGTGAAACCGTCTGCTCTAGTATAGTTTGGGACGGTGGATCAGGTCTATCACGTTGGTCTGTCTCACTTTCAGGATCGGACTCCGGTTCAAACATATACGGCTGTACCGACGCCATTGTAAAACTGATGTTCCGCTCAGAGCCGAAAAAAGCACTGTGGTTAGACATGGGCGGAGCCTCTCTGGTGGTTGACTAATCAGAACAGAGTGGCCGAGCTGACCAATCGGAGCACACTGGGGTCACAGGGAGGGGGGGGGGGGAGAGTGAATACACATACTTTACAGAGATGCTGTATGAGAAACCAATGTGAGTTTGGAAAATTGCACAATATAAATCTATTTTAGTAGACCTCAACCATGGAATTATGATCAGTAGAAATGGCCAAGACATGAGCCCTTTAAATCATGTTATCATGTTATAGTAGGCCTACCTTACATGAACCTGTTTGAAACTTTAATGACCCCATGATGTGATTATTTATATCATAAAACCTTTAACAACTACATTTAGATGTTCATAAATATCTACATTTATGTATAAATACATGTGTAGCAGTTAGACAAACATAATGAATAGATAATCTCATTATTACCTATTGTATATGTACTAAAAAATAACAATAAAGTTTACTAAGCCCCCTTTTTGTTTTAATGTATTAATTAGACAAAATGATTTGTGCTTAAAGTCATATACTGTTGTGTCCCAAACGGATAGACTAGGTTATTAATTAATTTGCCTAATAGTTGCTTAAAATGCTACAATAACATTTGGCAATTCGTTTTTAATCTGCCATGTCCGGTATCAATGTCTCTCAGCCACTGTAGTGTCGTGCAGGGGGCGTGTCGTGTACTTGCTGCGGCTGCAGCTGGACAATATTATTGTATTTTTCCGAAATAAGGTCCCATGGAGGTCCCCCGGAAAGGGTGGGACTTCGCCTCTCTATACCTGCAAAGATAATACATGTTTGAATCCTCATGTGATCTATGTCAAGATAAAAACAAAGATAACGGTAACAAACACTGCAACTTCATCGTTTCATGTAGCTAGGTAGGCTAGCTCCCTGTTAGCACATCAGCTGACACCGTACTTCCTTAAGGCTAACAGTTAGTTAGCATATCCAGCTAGCTCCATTATCTGACAAGGTGGAAAACAGACAGAGTGTAGAAGTACTCATATCTTGTTCTTGAGTAAAAGTAGAAGTACACAGATCTTGTACTTGAGTAAAAGTAGAAGTACTCAGATCTTGTACTTGAGTAAAAGTAGAAGTACTCTGATCTTGTACTTGAGTAAAAGCAAAGTACTCTGATCTTGTACTTAGTAAAAGTAAAGTACTCAGATATTGTACTTGAGTAAAGGTAGAAGTACCAGAGTGTAGGAATACTCTGTTACAGTAAAAGTCCTGCATTCAAAATGTCCTCAAGTAAAAGTATAAAAGTATTATCATCAAAATATAGTGAAAGTAGCGACAGTAAAAGTAGTCATTGTGCAGATTGGTCCATTTCAGAATAATATATATGATATGTTTTATAATGATTGATCATGAAAGTGTTCTCAAAGCTGGTAAAGGTGCAGCTAGTTTGAATGACTTTGTATACTGCAGGGTAGCTTGTGGATTTACTCCAGGTGGAACTAAAGTCTGATTTAACACTTGATTATATTTCACATCATTCATCCACATCTGTGAAGTAACTAAAGGGATTAAATACATGTAGTGGAGGAAAAGTACACCATTTACACATGGTACAGACAAACTTCCACCATTGTTTGTGTCTGTGTATTGCACGTCTTGTTTTATTTTGTAAGTGTTATTAATTCCTTCTTTAAACCTTCCCATCTATAGTGTCTATAACTCACTCAAACTAACAGCATGTGTTCTGGCTGACAATGAACGTACAGAATGCTGCCCCCATAAATAAATACATTTCTGTTAATGTATCGTACGTTGACATTGTAGTACTCAGCATACATCAGATATTAAACTGGTTCTCACCTCCTGTCTCATTTCAGAATACAGGAATTCAAAGTAGCGTTGAGTGAAGAGAACATCAATCTGGAGACGCTGAGGGAGCTGTGCTTCAGCGGTAACTTTAACATCTTAATGTTTATTTATCTGAGTATTTCATTGTTCTCTATTTGACCATCCTTTTCTCTATTCAACCCAGGAATCCCGTTTGAAGGAGCCCTTTGTTGGAAAGTAAATACACCGTTGTGCACCACATGCAATAATATGATTAACCTCTCGTCCTTTTAGCTGCTATTCGACTCTCTGTAGATTTGGGGACTAGCACCAGGGGCGGATCTCGTCAAATATTCATGTGGTGGCAAGAGGGTGGCAGGAGATTCTGAGGGTTGGCATCCCCTGGCAGAAGTATATGCTGATTTAATCGCAGTCATATCAATGTTAACTTGGAAAGCCACAATATTTATATTTTAAGTCAAGTCAAAGTCAAAGTCAGCTTTATTGTCAATAATTCTACATGTTGTACATCCAGAAATATCGTTTCCCGCAGTCCTACAGTGTGACATATATACATCAAACAAAAAAAAAAAAAGGGCCTAGATAAACATGGTATACATTAAACAAAACAAAGGGCCTAGATAACCGGGGTATACAGTTTAAAATGTTAATAATATAATTGAAGTGTTCAAAGTACAGTTTCAATAACATAGGTGACATTATTGTGGCACATCAGTAAAGCCTTACATATAAATATATAAGGTGGCAAACATCATTTAATGAATTTGAACTGAATGAGTTTGTTTAGACCAGCAGGGGTACCAAATCTATGCAGACTGCTGCAATAAGTACAGTGTGAATGTGGAGCTAAAGCGAATTCCAGACATTAACCAGTTCAAGAGGAAATACAGAGAAATTATTTATCGAGGTACAGGGATGGGGAAGGTGTTTGACTGTGTGTATGTGTGAGTATGTAGGTGTGTATATGTGCATATATGTGTATGTATATATGTCAATCAACAGGTAAAGCAGAATAATAATAACAATAATAATGAATAATTATTATATTGCAGATTAGATTATAAATAAATCATTTAGGACAAGGGGGTGAGATTAAATAAGTTATACTTCTTCTCACTCCTTTTCGAACACTAGATGTGGGACTGTTTATGTTGCTAATGCTGTTGCTGTAAATATCATTTTTGTTTTGATTTCTCTTACATGACTATGCAATGCAACATTTGTTTTGTAATTATTTATTTTACTTGTTCGAAATAAAATGAATGAATGAATCAAGTACATGAATTAACTGCTCATCGATGTTTGTCTGAATGAATATGATACTATTAACAATCATATTATTCCTATCAGCTGTCAATCACTGTTATGATTCACATATTCATTTATTATTGAATAAAATATATTTAATGATGAATGTTCCTCAAGATGCTTGCTCACCCTCCTTCAAATTTGAAGTATTACTATCATATATCAAAATGCTAAAGTTCAAAGGAACGACTTTATTGCAAAGTTACAACCTTGACTTTACATCAGAAAGAACAAACATTAAGAAGTGACTAACTGCAAACGTGTATTCAGCTAAAACATATACATCGCTGCAGTTATTATCCAGTGGAAAGCCCTTACTACTGGCCTAGTTAAATCAAAGTGGTTACTTTTGTTTGGCTGGGCAGTGTAGTTTTACACACCGTCTTATTTGACTTTCTCAGGAAAAATAAATATATACACACATACAAGGTCAACATCTTAACAGTTGTTTATGCTCATCCGTGAGCAGAGCATCAAGTTGGCATGCCGATAACAGGATTTAGAAAAGCTTGTCCATGCTTTCATCTTCAGTAGCCTCGACTACTGCAATAGTGTCTTCACAGGGCTGACAAAAAAATCCATCAGAAAGCTGCTGCTCACTAACATTAAAAGAGTGGATCACATCAGTCCGGTTCTGAAATCTTTACACTGGCTTCCAGTCGACCAAAGAATTGATTTTAAAATACTATTGCTAGTTTTTATATCAGGGGGTCACAGGTTCAAACCCTACTGCAGTCAGCATGTCGTTGTGTCCCTGGGCAGACACTTCACCCCAAATACCTCCTGTGGGGATTGTCACAGTATTGAGTATGTAAGTCGCTTGGATAAAAGCGTCTAACAAGTGACATGTAATGTATGTATAAACGATCTCCTGCACAACTATGAACCATCAAGGATTCTCAGGTCCTCTGGGTCGGGTCTGCTCTCTGTTCCAAGAATAAGAACTAAACATGGAAAAGCAGCGTTTAGCTATTATGCCCCCACAATCTGGAACAAACTGCCTGAATCATGTCCGCTGAAACACTTCCTATTTTCAAAACCAGACTAAAAACATATCTATTTTCCGCTGCTTTTAATTGAACTGTTCATACTCACACTGCAGTATGCCTTTTATTCATGTGTTCTGTACCTGCTGTGTTTATTTCATTATCTTTGTTTTTATGCCTGTTTTTAAATGCCATTTAATGTGTTTTTGCTGTATTTATTCTTAAATGTCTTTTGTTTATTATTTTGTAAAGCACTTTGAATAGTCGCGTATCGAAAGGGGCTATATAAATAAAATGGCCTTGCCTATAACAGCTGAATGCGACGATTACCATGTTGTTCAGCAAAACGCCTCACAAACTGAGTAAGATCCAAAGCTTTAGTGCGTTTTGATTCAATGCTGAGTACAGCCAACCTTGACAGTCTCTTCTCTGTCATTGTAGACCGCAAATACCTCATCCCTTCCTTCTACTTGGGTCCGGATGCTTCTCTCGTAATGTGCCGTCCCGTTCAAATGAAATCGCCGCCAATCACATTTCCTCGCTCGCGCCAGGGCCGGGGGAGGGGTGACAAGATCGCGTCTTGTGCTGCATTCACTTGCACTCGGACATTAGAGATTTTCTCTCACAAATGCCACAACTTTTCTTTCAAAGCAAAGGGGGGAGGGGAGTTAAGTATAAACTGTTGAGTAAAACGTTTTACACGAACTATGGAGAAATGTCACCAACATTTAAAAATATATAAATTATGAATAAATAAAATGCCTACATTTAGCAAGGAATTTTTCTGAGGAGGCAGCTGCTACCCCGTAGAACCGCCACGGACTAGCACCGCCATTACACTACAAATTGTGCACTAAATAATTGAAAAGGTTGTAATGAAATTTACTGAAAGCATGTTCCTTAAACTCTAAAGATGTTAAAGTTGGGGTTTTCTATGAGGTTTGCTCATAATTAGTCAGTTGAATTTATAATTCTTTACAGCTCTAACTGAGCTTCGTCATAACGCAGACCTAAGGTATTACTCAATGAAATGTTTTTATAGATTCAAATCTCAGTTACACATTTGTCTGAGGGGGTTTTACATACAACCCCATCATTAAATTAAGAGTTAAAAATCCCCCCCCCCAAAAGAAAACTCAATATTAAATTGTAAACCTTTATTATGATGATCACATACAGAGTCAGTGTGGACTTACTCTACACTGGGGCTTGACTGGGAACAGCAGAGTTGGTTATGATATCATTGCAAGATTTAGGAGGATTGTAGATTTCTTTAGACATACTGTAAATGTAAATTGGCAATTTTACCCTGCAACAAATATCTCAGGCAAAATACAACAACTAGTTACATGGTCTGGGTTAAAAAAAAAAATATTTCCATAAGACAAGGTTTGGCTAAATGGTTTCAGAGTGTGACTGTTCTATCTACCTCTCGATCAGACATTATGGGAGTTTTTTTCTCAAAAAGCAGAGGTAAGTAGAACATGTTGAAACTGGATCAAAGAGCATGTACGAGTTTATCTGGAGAGTCTTTTGTGTGTCACTAGGCGACGATTTCATCTGCTTGCAATGGCTACCCGGATAACAATAAAAAAAAAACACTCACCTATTTCAAGTGTGACTCACAAGGCCTGAGGCTGTTTATTATCAAAATCAAATCAAAGTCAAAGTATTATGGCGCTCTGTCACCGTGAATGGAGCTTGCTGGGAAAACACAACTTTTACTTAGTCCATATCAACACAATTATATTTATACCACTGTTTTTAAGCCAGCGGGAAGAATGCTTATTCGTATCCGCCATCGCGACTGCCTCTGTTGTCTCTGTAGCCGCCGCCGCCGCCACCTCCTCCACCACCTCGTGAGTATCCGCCGCTGCCTCCGCCGCCGGATCTGTAGCCACCGCCGCTGCCGCCACCGGAACGACTGTCGGATCCGTAGCTTGATCTGTCTCCGCCATAGCTTCTTTCTCCTCCTCCGCCACCGCCATAGCTTCTGTCTCCTCCTCCGCCGCCGCCGCCATAGCTTCTATCTCCTCCGCCGCCGCCATAGCTTCTATCTCCTCCACCGCCGCCATAGCTTCTCTCACCGCCATATCCGCCTCTTCCACGGCCGCCTCTTGATCCTCCGCCGCCCCTAGGACCACCGCCTTTTCCTGCCTCGTCGACGCGGATTGACCGGCCATCGAGGGAGGTTCCGTTCATGCCGTCCATTGCGTCTTTGGCATCCTCGGCGTTGTCGTACTTCACGAAGCCGAAACCGCGGGAATTCCCGGTCTCTCTGTCTCTGATCACGTCCACCTTCTCGATGGTTCCATACTTGGAGAAGGCCGCAGACAGAGATTCTTCGTTGGTGTCGAAGCTGAGGCCGCCGATGAAGAGTTTACCTTCGTCCGACATGTTGTTTAAGTCGTTTTGGGCTTTTCAGTAGTAGGAGACTATTGAATCTGAAGAGCAGACGCTGCAGGAGGAGGCACGGGTTCTGGTCGTACAAACGGCTTAGAAATGACCGCATGGAAGAGGCGCATGGATCTTTAAGGCCGCAGTGAGAGGCAATATCCGGTGACGGTACCACGTGGCTTCCGCCCAGTGTAAGCCCCGCCTCTTTCTGAGAAAAAGCCGCAATTAAATTTTAATGTTAGATGGCACTGTTATGTTAAAGAGGTACGGGGAGGTTTTCATAGGACTTAAGGTGTTATTTATCTGTTTTTTATCCATTTAATGTTATTGTGAGGGCTTTAGAATGTGAACTATGAGTATTGTCTGGTCCTCACTTGGCAACAGAAAGGTGGCGGTAATGCGCCATTAAGCTGGATGCTAACAGCCATACAACTCGAGAAAGAAGAAGAAGAAGCCCCGTGAGAAGTGAACGTGAACACGTGTTTATAACAGACTGTTTCCAACAATACTCACAAAATGAATCATATTTCACATGACACATATCTTCCATACTGTGGCATTAACATGGCATTTTTTAGACGGATAAATCAGGGGAAATGGGTCTTTGTTCGAGACAAATGGGTCTTATCGACCAGCTCTCGCGAGATTTCATAACAAAGCCTTTACGTTCGTCAAACTGTGTTGACATTTTCAATCTAACGTTGCCCAACGTTTACAAAAACGCCCTTGCTTTCTGCCTTTTGTATTGTACACATGTTTGTTATCTTCCCTGATATATTAATTTAGTTATTTACAATATAAATACATTAGACTGAGCTCACAGGAGACAGGAAATTATCTTTGCTTGTCTTTCACGGGGCCATCAAGTGTTGAGATTAGGAACTGCATACACTTATATAAAGTATTTAAATATACATGAACATAACATCATATTTTATCATGATATGAACTCGAAACTGTTCAAATCATGGGCACTCATACACATTTAATAAAAGGGGGAAAATACAGATAATAGGTGACATACATTCGAATAAAAATGATGCATAAACAGTTCATTTGTATTGCATTTGTATTCATTTAATTTCAAAGGTTTAATGTCACAACTACAGAATATGAACTACTAAATTCATCCAGAGTTATATTTTTAAATTGGTGCCATATTGCTGTAGTTCTTGGTTGAAGTGTCCGGTTTTATTTTGGATTCTTATGGATGTATTTTTTGTTTATCACAAATACAAAAATGGTTTAATCTCCTAATTCACAGAAAATACAAGGATACTCCAATCTCTTCTAAGGTATTTGCTTTATTGTATATCATTTATGTTTATATATATATATTTAAATTCCAGCAACATCCAGCTTTTCCTACGTCAGTAGAATGAACCCATGGGCGTGTTGCCTTTAAGTGCTCACAGTAAGAGTAGATGTTTACAGGACGGTCACTTCAGAAAATGACTGAATGACCTATTTATCACATACGATACTTTAAGTGTACAGCTTTTAATGGCAATAAAGCCGAAAAATTAGCTGTGCATCTCAAAATCTTGACTGGATGTGGTCTGGTTGATATCATTGATACTAATGTAACAATGAAGTGCAAATATCAGCATGTTTGGAAATATATGTTTCGAAGAATTAGTAAACTAACATATATTCCAGATTCAGCAACACTTATTGTTCACTCGGTTTCTGGAATGTTTACACAATGCCACAGTTAATGGAAATCGCGAATCTTGTTGTCTTTATCTTATTGTCTTGCGCTTGCAATGAAATTTACGACATTTTGTTGGACATTGAAGGCATCATACTTAATGCACCAAACAACAGTCTTACATTGGGGAAAGAGACGTCTGTAAATCAGCGTATGATTTAGTTTGGACTTAATAAACTACCCAGCACTAACAATTGTATTGCCTGCATTTAAATCGTTAGGGGCTAAAAGTTGTAAAATGCGTTACAAACTGAATCCAGAGGTTTTTTTCTCTCTCCATTCACTGAACTGAGCAGAGAGCGGAAGATGGGAGGCGGGGCTTAAGGGAAAACTCCAATGCGCATGCCCAGTAAGCATGATCCGGGTACTTAATCCTACAGTTGCTCCATTTTGGGCTTCGAGAAAGCATTCGCCATTTGTTCTATGAATTTATGTATTGTAGAATCACGACCAATCGTTTAACCGTTTTTTTTTTAGGTATTAGTAAAACAAGTAGAAACGGGATTTTCTTTTGTTGTTTCAATCTCTCAATGTTTCCTTTTCATTGGTGGGTGGGTCTCCAGTGCCTGCTTGCTTCTGATTGGCTAGTGTGTCCCACGTTTGAGCTGTTCAGAAATAAGACACTCCTGCTACCTTTGATAAGGGATACACAAATGTTTGACCATAAATTCTTCATGAGACTGATACTGTTGCACTCAGTACTAGTTAGAATACTACCAACAAAACAATGAAGTACTTTAACTGTACTTTTTTAGTAATCCTCTGTCAAAGTCCCCCTTTGAGTACACAAACAAGCTACCTCTGCTATCTTTGATGAGGGATAAACATATATATTGCCATAAGTTCCTCATAAGACTGATATAGTTGGAATCAGTTGGAATTAGACAACTATCACACATACTATGAAATACTTTTACTGTGTACTTTGTGAGTAATCCTCTGTCAAAGTCCCCTCCTGAATCAGAATACCTTTATTAGAGCCAAAGACAGCTTGAGTTCATGAATGCCTGTCTGTCTTTCTGCTATGTGTGAATGAGACTGATACTGTTGGACTGGTTAGACTACTACCAAAATAACTATGATGTACTTTTACTGTGTACTGTTTGAGTAATCCTCTGTCAGTCCCCAGCTAATTCTCCCATCTTTGATGCCATAAGTTCTTCATGAGACTGACACTGTTGGCTAGTAAGACTACTCCAACGAGTACTATGAAGTACTTTTACTGTGTACTTTGTGAGTAAACCTCTGTCAAAGTCCCCTCCTGAGTACAAGAATGCATGTTTTCGTAATATTCTCTTCATGAGACGGATATTGTTGGACGTTTTAAGAGAATAAGGTAGACACATGATATCAACACAAATCAACAAATATTCTGCTATGTTTGAACCTCAGGGCAGGGATATTTAAATATGAATTATTCAACATGACTTTGGTGGGCTTTGTTGAGATAAGATGAGGTCAAAGTGAAGTATGAAAGTACCAAAATATAGTCATCCTGAAATAATGCATTAACAAGATTGGTAATGACCTCATGGGATGCTTTCCCGTGTTGACTAAACGAGCAAAACATTCCGGTTTAACATATATTCCACCTTTTCATTTTATACACAATCTCGCTTTCTCACAATGTCCTCAGTATTTATTGCTTTTATTAATGAATAAACATGTATTACATTTGCAAACATGAAAAAATCCATCAGTTTTACACATTTTTAAACACCTTAATTCCTGAATGACAACTTCCCTGTTCATAATGCCCTCTTTGAATTCATGTACACTGTGCCTGTGGCGACTGTGGCTGCGAGGCAGTACGGTCATCTTTCAACCAGAAGGTTATGGGTTCGATCCCAGCCCGTGCAGCCAACATGTTGATGTATCCTTGGGCAAGATACTTAACCCTGAGTTGCTCCCGATGGCATGGCCAACAGTGTGTGAATGTTAGTTCCTAGAGTAAGGTACACTGCTCTGTATGAATGGGTGTGAATGACATGTAGTATGTGAAGTGCTTTGAGGGGTCGTAAAGACTGGATAAAGCACTATATAAGTACAGTCCATTTACCATTTCATGATGTATGGAAATAATTGTTTAATAAAGTTGAAAAAAAACACCAACTTTACTCAACTCTTCTTCAGACTGTGTTTCATCAGAACATGCATCACATACAGCAAACAAAAAATACAATGTTTTGCTTTACGAACATGTGCAGGTCCTATTCAAGCAACATAAATAAGTCTAATAATGAGAAAAGTTTCTGGGCGTTTTGTCTCATGTATTGGAGCGATTTTGCAAAAACGTTGAGTTCATTCTTCCATCCGTTGATATGAGGTTTAGCTTTCAAATATAACATTTATGAATAAAACGTCACTCAACAAAATCAAGTTGTTTAACAGAAAGTCCACGTTGTTATCCTTCTGTCATCCTAGGGCGGGTGGTGGCTCAGTCTATAGGGACTTGGCCTGGGAACCGGTTCGAGTCTCGGAACGACCAAGTGACTACCGAGGTGCCCCTGAGCAAGACGCTGTCCCTACACTGCTCCCCGAGCGCCGACCTAATGGCTGCTCACTGCTCCTAACACTAGGATGGGTCAAATGCAGAGATTGTCCGGCAGTGGCTCAGTCAGTAGGGGCTTGGACTGTGAGCTGTAGGGTCGCCGGTTCAAGTCCCCGACCAGACCTACATTTTGGGAGCTGCTACTTGGAGAGGTCCCAGTTTATCTCCTGCCCTGCCGTGGTCCCCCCCCCCACTGCTCCCCGGGCGCTGTACAATAGCTGCCCACTGCTCCTAGTACTAGGATGGGTTAAAAGTAGAGAACAAATGTCACTGTGTGTGCTGTGTGCTCTGTGTGACCATTCTATCTATCTATCTTCATAAGTACTGTGGCTTTAATCAACATCACAGTTATAGGGTGTATTAATACACCTCTGAAACATGAGCCAACATATATTAGAGACTGTATATGTTCTACAGTCTCAATATCTTTCTCGCAGAATCCACATGAATTGTTATCAATAAATCTTCATGTAAGAAGTGTTGGATGGATAAATATCAAATATTAGCGGCTAAAGGCATACATTCAACAACATCACTTAAAATACATTAAAAGTTAGGGAAAAGAAGGTGGATGAACTCAAGATTATAGCAGGCTTAACAAGCTAAACACAAAACTGGCAATGAATAAACCATAAGTAAGTATATGACAGTGTTAGATGGTTCCACAATGAAAATGATCTATTTCACAGACTCAAATTAAGTACCATATATCTTCAGAATATATACTGCCATACTTCAGAAGGACCGAATCACTCGAGTATGAATGAAGACTCAGGTGTCGGCACTGTCTGTAAAATAAAAAGTCAAAATGGCAAAAGAACATTTCAAAAAGAACATCTCATGTAAGTAAGGAAATCAAATTATCAAAAGCTAATGATTGTAATATCTTTCAGACAAACACGTTTATTTCCAGGTAGGTAAACACATAGGAGGAATTTGACTTGGTGTGCGTGGTGCATACATAAAGTAAAACAAAGTATATTAAATGTCACTTCTTTGGCTTTAGGAAGGATAGGATAAGTTAAATATATGTTGAACAGTAGAACCGCCCATGCTGTCACTGGATGTGTCACAGGACTAGTGTTGTTGTGAAGACGGAAGTGAGAGGAGGACTTCCCTCTGGACAATTCTTCATTTGGAAACAGTTAAAGTAATACACCACCACTGCTCAGTCGTGACTACTGCGTACAAAAACAGGTAAGACACATCTAAAAGGTGAGTTTTAGCATGATGTGCATGACATTCACAAACTGCTGCTACATTATTGTTGCCACTAGACAAGCATCCTAACTGCTAACTGACAATAACTAAACTTCACTGTTTAGTTAGCAGCAGCTCAGCTAATCAAACAAAAGACAAGTTAGAGCAATACCCACCAATGAAAAGGAAACATTGAGAGATTGAATCAACAAAAGAAAATCCCGTTTCTACTTGTTTTATGAATACCTAAAAAACCGGTTGGTCGTGATTCTACAATACATAAATTCATAGAACAAATGGCGAATGCTTTCTCGAAGCCCAAAATGGAGCAACTGTAGGATAAAGTACCCGGATCATGCTTACTGGGCATGCGCATTGGAGTGTTCCCTTAGCCCCGCCTCCGATCTCCGTCTCTCTGCTCAGTTCAGTGAATGGAGAGAAGAAAAAAAACATAACGCATTTTACAACTTTTAGCCCCTAACGATTTAAATGTAGGCAATACAAGTGTTAGTGCTGGGTAGTTTATTAAGCCCAAACTCAATCACACGCTGATTTACAGACGTCTCTTTCCCCAATGTAAGACTGTTGTTTGGTGCATTAAGTATGATGCCTTCAATGTCCAACAAAATGTCGTAAATTTCATTGCAAGCGCAAGACAATAAGATAAAGGCAACAAGATTTGCGATTTCCCATTAACTGTGGTATTGTGTAAACATTCCAGAAACCGAGTGAACAATAAGTGTTGCTGAATCTGGAATATATGTTAGTTTACTAATTCTTCGAAACATATATTTCCAAACCTGCTGATATTCGCACTTCATTGTTACAGTAGTATCGATTATATCAACCAGACCACATCCAGTCAAGATGTTGAGATGCACAGCTAATTTTTCGGTTTTATTGCCATTAAAAGCTGTAACTTAAAGTATCGTATGTGATAAATATGGTCATTTTGAAGTGACCGTGCTGTAATAATCTACTTTACTGTGAGCACTTAAGGCAATACGTCCATGGGTTCTTTCTACTGACGTAGGAAAAGCAAAACATAAATGATATACAATGAAGCAAATACCTTAGAAGAGATTGGAGTATCCTTGTATTTTCTGTGAATTAGGAGATTAAACCATTTTTGTATTTGTGATAAACAAAAAAATCCATCCATAAGAAAAGACTCCAAAATAAAACCGGACACTTCAACCAAGAACTACAGCAATATGGCACCAAGATAAAAATATAACTCTGGATGAATTGAGTAGTTCATATTCTGTAGTTGTGACATTAAACCTTTGAAATTAAATGAATAAAAATGAACGGTTTATGCATCATTTTTATTCGAATGCATGTCACCTATATTTTGTATTTCCCCCTTTTTAAAAAAAATGTGTATGTGTGCCCGTGTTTTGAACAGTTTGAGTTTATATTATGATAAAATCATAGACTGTATATGATAAAATACGATGTAATGTTCATGTTGTGTTACTATGCAGTTCCTAATTTCAACACTAGATGGCCCGTGACAATGTAATTCAATAGACCATGATAGTAAAACAAGCAAAGATAATCTCCTGTCTCCTGTGAGCTCAGTCTAATGTATTTATATTGTAAATAACTAAATTAATATATCAAGGAAGATAACAAAGGCAGTAAGCAAGGGCGTTTTTGTAAACGTTGGGCAACGTTAGGCAACGTTAGATTTAAAATGTCGACAGTTTGACGAACGTAATGGCTTTGTTATCAAATCTCGCGAGAGTTTGTCGATAAAACACATTTGTCTCGAACAAAGACCCTTTTCCCCTGATTTATCCGTCTAAAAAATGCCATGTTAATGCCACAGTGTATGGAAGATATGTGTCATGTGAAATATGATTCATTTTGTGAGTATTGTTGGAAACAGTCTGTTATAAACATGTGTTCACGTTCACTTCTCACAGGGCTTATTCTTCTTCTTTCTCGAGTTGTATGGCTGTTTGCATCCAGCTTAATGGCTCATTACCGCCACCTTTCTGTTGCCAAGTGAGGACCAGACAATACTCATAGTTCACATTCTAAAGCCCTCACAATAACATTAAATGGATAAAAAAAACAGAGAAATAACACAAGTCCTATGAACCCCCCCCCGTACCTCTTTAACATAACAGTGCGATCTCACATTATAATTTAAATCCGGCTTTTTCTCAGAAAGAGGCAGGGTTTACACTAGGCGGAACCCACGTGGTACCGTCACCGGATATTGCCTCTTTCTTTGCATCGCGAAATTCTAGATTTTTTTCTCGCGAATCATTCCTGAGCCGTCTCCACGACCAGCGCCCGTGCCTCCTCCTGCAGCGCCTGTGCCTCCTCCTGCAGCGCCTGCTCTTCAGAGTCAATAGTCTCCTACTACTGAAAAGCTCAAAACGACTTAAATAACATGTCGGACGAAGGTAAACTCTTCATCGGTGGCCTCAGCTTCGACACCAACGAGGAATCTCTGGCTTCGGCCTTCTCTAAGTATGGAACCATCGAGAAGGTGGACGTGATCAGAGACAAAGAGACCGGGAATTCCCGCGGTTTCGGCTTTGTGAAGTACGACAACGCCGAGGATGCCAAAGACGCAATGGACGGCATGAACGGAACCACCCTCGATGGCCGGTCAATCCGCGTCGACGAGGCAGGGAAAGGCGGTCGTCCTAGGGGAGGATTCGGTGGTGGCGGCGGCGGCGCTCGCGGAGGTTCAAGAGGCGGATTCGGTCGGGGGAGAGGAGGATATGGCGGCGGTGAGAGAAGCTATGGAGGCGGCGGCGGAGGAGAAAGAAGCTATGGCGACAGATCAAGCTACGGGTCCGAGGGTCGTTCGGGTGGCGGCGGAGGTGGTGGTCAGTACAGATCCGGCGGGGAGGCAGCGGTGGATACTCAGGAGGTGGAGGAGGAGGAGGCTACAGAGAAAACAGAGGCCAGGGCGGCGGATACGAGCGACCATCTTATCGTGATGGATACGAATAAAGCATCCTTCCCCCCCCCCATGTATCAAGATCATCACTTCAGGCCGGCTGTATTTCAAAGATGGCTCCTCCAGAAGAAGAAAAAAAATGTCCACGTGTTTTTTGCTGACCTTAGTTTTGTAGTTATGTTGTATTAGCTCGAGCATCTTAGCACAAAAGAATATAGCCATGAGGTTTTTTTTCATTCCTTAACAAAAACCATGTTACGATGTAAGACGTTCAAGACTCTTTTAGCTCGATTTGGAAATAAAAGGTCGTTTGTTAAACAACAAAAAATCTGTGTAATCTGAATAGTTCTGTGAAAGTCCACATTTTTGCGGACGAACAATGGCTCGCCACGTGGCTTCCCGCTAGCTATGCTAATAGACTTAGCACGTGATTCCTGATTTGATTCCCTTTTTTTATTTTGTTCTATTCGTATTGAGACACCCGAAGAGACTTTTGTTCGTGTATCCTTTTTGCTGAATTCCCCTCTCTATGGTAGTCTCTAAGGTCGACTACCTCTTGCCGGGTTTTAAACGGAGAGGAAGGATTTCCGATTAAGCTAGAAACAGACTTTTGGGGAATTTGATGCTAAATTCCCGGTTACTCCTCCTCCTCCTTTTTCCAGACTGTACCACACATCCGAAAAGACTGTTCCTGAAATTGCATCCGGCAACGTGCAACAGTCTGTCCTCTACTCTGTGCTCTGCTCATCTGCATTTTTTATGTGCTGTAAAATGGACTAATCTTGTTTTTAAGTGATTGAAAATGTAACTTCGTTTCCCCAAAGTAATAGCTCAACCGGGATCGGTTTTGTACTTTATGTTCTTTGTATGATCGACCGTTTTTTAATTTCTTTGTCAGTTTGGCTTAATTGAGCCTATTAAACATACTGTGGAAAAAAAATAAAGATACTCTATACTAAGACCTCCTAAATCCTCACTGTCTTTTCTTATATTTACTTAAATTCATAGGTTCAACAATTAAATGCACTCTTAAATATTCAAAACAAATGGCGCTGCAAAAATATTTAATGGTAAATTACAAATAAGGTGCTTTACCCTAAGCTAAATGTCTTATAGCATGAACCTTAAAATGCAAAAATAATTGGAATTAAGAATAACAATAGGTGCCAACATTCTCCTCAGTCAACTCAAATTCAGTTATTTAATTAAAATACACCTTTCTCTACTACAACCACTGCTAACAAAGCTCTCCTAAACAAGCAATTTAAAAATAAATGGCAACTGAGAGTGGATATGTTCACTTAAATCACATGTGTCAAATCAGGCCCTTGGTGGATTAATTCGGCCCGCAGGATAATTTCTAATTACTATTAGATCTGACCCGCCGGTATATTGCACGCACACCTTCTCTCAATCCTGAGGGTCTCCTCAGCTCAGAGCCTGAGCCCAAACATTGATGACCTTGCACCCAAGATGAGATGCCAAGTATCTGAACTAGCATCACAGAGCAGCACACTGAGTTTACATGGATGTTTCCTTCTGCACTTTTTCTCTCACGACAACAGGGCATGTTTTGGTTTTCTCTTTGAGGGAAATAGTTTTTTGAAGCTGTTGTTGGCCTGTGGAAAAATGTAATCATGAGAAATGAATGCAACTGATTATTTAATGTTTAATGTTGTTTTTATAGGCAATCATTTAAGCTTTGTTAGTTCCAGGTTTAATATGTGCAATAAGTTCATTTTTAAGTTCTGCAATAAACATTGAACCAGTCCGGCCCTCGACTAGTACCCATTTTTACATTTTGGCCCACTGTGTATTTGAGTTTGACCCCCCTGATCTAAATGTTTAAAGTCACACCCGTTGGTTTCATGTGTGGTTTTGAACCCCCTGCATATATTATGTACGTATTAGTATTCAGCTTTAAGTAACAAAGGAGCCACGGGACAGCAGCGTGGTGGAGATGGTAATGTAGAGAAGTTCAGGACAATGGAGAGTCAAATATTTTAATGGCTTCCTAATTAAATGAATTCAAAATCCACACCGTCTTCAAATAGCATTGCAATCACTTCTTTTGAAAATAAAACGACATACACTTTGACTGGACTTCAGACATTGAACAGAAAATAATATTGATATCCTATAACTATAATGTGTGTGTGAAGGGACGGTTCAGTGTGTCACAGTAGATAGTGGAGCTCCTTCCTGTGGGTGGAAGCAGAACGGATGGGTGCAAAATATACTTTAGCCACCTTAAAAAGGCCCATGTAGAAGAAGCCAATATCAGCCCAAGTGCACGATTTATTTAGAATATTTTCACCGCTTTTTTATGGGAAACACGCTCATTTCCTGTGCCCTCTTTATATCTCCAGACGTTTAGTGCACCTTGTGTATGTCAGGGTTTATGGAAAGACAAACAGCAGGGTGAGCTAGCTTCAGACATTTGACCATGTGGTCCTGCCTTTGGTTAATGTTACTTTGTTCATGAAAACATCCTCAACAATTAGCCTTTTTTAGCAATTTTATTGATTTGAAATTGAGCCACAACAGGCTGTCTGACTGATGTGAAGTGGTGAAAATATTCTAATCATAGCTACATTTAAAACCTGTCTCTCAGCAGCAGCAGCAGCAGCCTCTTTTAAATTAACAACTGGATGTTCTTCTTCTCTTCTTCAGGAGTTTTCTCAGAGTCATAGCTCATCAGTCCTTTCTTTACTGTCCCCTTCAGGTTCCCTCTCCTCCGTAGGTATTCTGAACGCCACGTAAGGACAGTCCTGGTGTTCAGACACACCAGCTTCTTCAGCGTGGCAGAGTTCACTATGTCGAAGCCCACACGGCCCCGAAGGTGCTGGGCTTCCAGTAGTTTGGAGAACATATGGGGTTTCCCAGGAGGCCTTTCAGGGAGAAGGGGGCCCCATCTCCACCATGCTCTCTCCAAACAGGGCCCCCGGTCGAGTTTGCTCCAACATCAAGCCGGGGTAAAACTCCAGAGCGTCGATGTCTCCGTAGAGTTCCTCCAGCTCGAGGGCTATCTCCTCGTTAGCTGCAAACACAATTATGGCAGAGTTAGATCTCTCTAATATAATAATAATATAATATAGAACACCCCTTGTTGTTAAATACCAACTATGTGCAATATGCGCATGCTTCTTAGTTAACATTAAGCTGTCTTTGGCTAAACCACCTTGCTGTTCCCTAAATGAGCGATTGATGTATTCTTATGTTCCTGGAGATCACTAAGGTCGTCCACTGCTTTTATTGTATGTATGAAAGCACCTTCTGTTCTTATGTCCTTGAACTAGATCTCGTGACCTTACGATATATAAATGAAAAACTCTCTCTGGATTTTTGGGCTACTAGTTTGAAACACGGTCATTTTGACGGTAACGGAGGACGTTCTTTAAGCCAATTATGTTAAGAATGTGTGCTCCTCTAAAGATAAATATCTATTTCAAATCCTGAGTGCTGCTTGCAAGAAGGCCATCACCGGAATGTGGTTAAAACCATTAAAAAAAACTACTTTGGATGATATGATATTTTTAAGATGGAAAGGATAACTCTTGCTTTGAGACTGCAACAGGGAATCTTTTTGTGGAGATGGGAAAAATGATAATATATGTTACACCAATACGACCATAATTTGTTTAGAAGGGATTTTTTTTGTATTTTTAAGGGTTGTATAATCTTCCTATCTAACTTGTAGCAAGAAAAATAAAATAGGTTTTTCCTAAATGGTCAAACTATTCACCCAAGCCCTCAAAACCCAGCTCTTCAGAACCTCCCTGTTAGACCCCTGACGCTGCTAAGGACATTTTTGCACACTATGCACATCATTTTTTATATATATCCTCCTTACTTGAAGTAAACGGTTATTTTGTGTTTTTTTTGTAAATTATTGAGTGTTCTTGCATTTTAAAGGTCCCATGTCATGGCCATTTCTACTGATCATAATTCCATTGTTGAGGTCTACTAAAATAAATGTATATTGTGCAATGTTCCAAACTCACATTGGTTTCTCAAACAGCATCTCTGTATAGCATGTGTCTGTCCTACACGGCTTATTGGAGTTATTATCACATTATTAACACTTGTGGTTTCATGTCTTGTTACATAAGAGTAGACCACATGTGTTATTATGGGATAATTACCATTCTTGTGGTACTGCTACTGCATATTGAGCATATTAAGACCCACTCATGTACAACAACTTCCTTACGTACAATAAATAAGCACTAATTAGAGGGTTATTGAGGAAAAACTCTCAACTAATGGCCTAGTACTGGGAGAATAAGGTCATGTAGAATAAGGCATTAATAAGTGTTTTATACTGACTAATAAAGAGCCAATATACTGCTAACTAGTTGATGGTGAATGTATGTACCTTAATATAAAGTGTTATCACGTGTGAAAGTGAGAGCGGCTGCCTGGAGGTTTTTACAGAGTTGCACTTTTTGACAGAATGCACAAACTCCAATCACGCACGCACACACACGCACACCCCCACCCTTCACGCACCCCTTATATACACAAAATGGGCCAATATTTCAGCCGTCATAGGTGAGAAACACCTTCCCCTCCTTTTTCCTGTCTTCCCATTTCTGCTTTCACAGCTGAGACACACACACACACACACACACACACACATTGTTGGCATATACAGTATGTTCCCATGCATTGTTGACATTGATGATTAGTGTTTCTTTGACTTTTGTTATAACGCCGTGTGTGGAATGCTTTGGCAATACTATGTATAAAATGTGGTCATGCCAATAAAGCCCCTTTGTATTGTATTGTCTTGTCTTGTGTCCTCTCACCTGAGAACTGTCTGAAGGAAGTGTACGGCCTCAGGTTGAATCGCTTCCTGTACTCGTTGAAGGGCTGCATGCGAAGCTGCCGCGACTCTTTTATCGTCCCCACGGCCACTTTAGTCACCACAGGGTGGATGTTGTGGCCCCCGCCGATCTGTGGGACAGTTTCAAGTTTCAAGTGTCAAGTTTCAAGTTTCAAGTTTCAATGCTTTTATTGACATGTGTACATAGCTACAGTGTAGATATGACAATGAAAATATGAGGTCACTGTCTCCTCCAACAGAGCAACACAATAACACAGATAAAATAGTTATATTCAAGATTCAAGGCTTTTATTGTCATATTAAGTCAAGGGGGAACTAAGTCTTTTTTTGTACGTTTTTGTGTTTCTCTTATTTTCCTACGATAATGTTATGATTGGCTGTGAATGAGAAAATATGAAGGACAGACCATCTAGAGCAGTGCTTCTCAAAGTGTGGTCCGCGGACCACTGGTAGTCCGTGAGCGCCCCCTAGTGGTCCGTGAGTATATTGGTAACATTTCACATTTGAAATAAATAAATACATTGAAGTTTTCCGCACGTCCAAAACAGTCGGGCATTGTTTCTGATAGCAACGTTTCTGATAGGGCCGTGGGTCCACATTTCAGATATTACGTCATATCGGACGCAAATCTGGATCAGCTCCGTTGTTCCCCCGTTTTTAGAGATTTGGGTACGGAGGAAAAGAGAGAGGGTTTTATTTTCTGGCGCTGCGTGAGTTCCCCGACACACCGGGGACACGTGTTTATGTATAAAAGACATCAAAAAGTGCATTTTGCATGATAGGTCCCCTTTAAATGTTTTCCCACGATAATGTGTTGTCGGCAAATTCAAGTGATTGTCCATTCCCTCCCTCCTAACCTATTCACTGTGGCTTTAAAAAGATAGGTCCCCTTTAAATGTCATTTAATAATGTGATTCTGCTACCCTATGTTTCTCCTTTTTGTAAAGCACTTTGAATTACCTTGTTGTTGAAACGTGCGATACTGTATAAATAAACTGAGTAATCTACAAACAAAACATCATATTGTATAAGCTTTATATGTTTGGTGTGCAGAAATCTTAGCTTAAGAACTCACAATTCTACTTAAATACAGAAAAAAAAGTACAGGAAAAAACTCATTTTCATGCATATTAAAAGAGCAATACTGCAGATTATCTCCCACAATTGAGTTTATTACCTGTCCGGCCACCTGTTTAGAGAAGGCGTCCACCAGCTTCTCGATGCCGTAGTGTGTGAGGACGGAGGTGTTGAAGAGGAACTGGGGATATGTCACCTGGTCTCCGCTGATCAGGAAGCTGTCGGGCATGAGGGGTGCCAGTGGTACAGCTGCGTGAACTCCAGAGAGATGCGGTTCCCGTACTGGAAGTTAGACTTGAAGAGCAGCGTGGGGTCGAACTTCAGCTGCAGGAGATATCCACTGAGGTGCTGCACGTACTCCTCGATCACGATGCGGATCGTCTCACCTGAGGAGAGACGGCAAAAGTACACACATGCTTTACTCAAGTAGAAGTACAGATACTCGTGTTTAAAAATACTCTGGTGAAAGTAGAAGTACTGACTAAACTTCTTTACTCAAGTAAAAGTAAAGAGGGCTTTGAAATGTACTTCAGTAAAAAGTACCCATAACTAGCAGCTGTTTTAAAGAGTACCTGACCTCCCTTTATATTAATAGAACAATAATGTCATTGTTAGCTAATGAATGTTTCCATGCTGAACAACGGCAACATGACAACGTTTTCATTGGTCCCTCTTCTTTAGAGAAGACCAGGAAATGATGGATACACGGATCGTGTTCAAATCAATAGGCACGCAATGACTCTAAATAATAATGATCACGCCACCAAACACACATTCAAACTAAAGGAACCAGCCTGTTTGGGAAATGTGAGAAGTAGAAAGTACAGGTATTTGTGTTCAACATGTAAGAAGTAGAAAGTACAGGTATTTGGGTTCAACATGTGAGAAGTAGAAAGTACAGGTATTTGTGTTCAACATGTAAGAAGTAGAAAGTACAGGTATTTGTGTTCAACATGTAAGAAGTAGAAAGTACAGGTATTTGTGTTCAACATGTGAGAAGTAGAAAGTACAGGTATTTGGGTTCAACATGTAAGAAGTAGAAAGTACAGGTATTTGTGTTCAACATGTGAGAAGTAGAAAGTACAGGTATTTGTGTTCAACATGTAAGAAGTAGAAAGTACAGGTATTTGTGTTCAACATGTAAGAAGTAGAAAGTACAGGTATTTGTGTTCAACATGTAAGAAGTAGAAAGTACAGGTATTTGTGTTCAACATGTGAGAAGTAGAAAGTACAGGTATTTGTGTTCAACATGTAAGAAGTAGAAAGTACAGGTATTTGTGTTCAACATGTGAGAAGTAGAAAGTACAGGTATTTGTGTTCAACATGTAAGAAGTAGAAAGTACAGGTATTTGTGTTCAACATGTAAGAAGTAGAAAGTACAGGTATTTGTGTTCAACATGTAAGAAGTAGAAAGTACAGGTATTTGTGTTCAACATGTGAGAAGTAGAAAGTACAGGTATTTGGGTTCAACATGTAAGAAGTAGAAAGTACAGGTATTTGTGTTCAACATGTAAGAAGTAGAAAGTACAGGTATTTGTGTTCAACATGTGAGAAGTAGAAAGTACAGGTATTTGAGTTCAACATGTAAGAAGTAGAAAGTACAGGTATTTGGTTCAACATGTAAGAAGTAGAAAGTACAGGTATTTGTGTTCAACATGTGAGAAGTAGAAAGTACAGGTATTTGAGTTCAACATGTAAGAAGTAGAAAGTACAGGTATTTGTGTTCAACATGTAAGAAGTAGAAAGTACAGGTATTTGAGTTCAACATGTAAGAAGTAGAAAGTACAGGTATTTGTGTTCAACATGTGAGAAGTAGAAAGTACAGGTATTTGTGTTCAACATGTAAGAAGTAGAAAGTACAGGTATTTGTGTTCAACATGTAAGAAGTAGAAAGTACAGGTATTTGTGTTCAACATGTGAGAAGTAGAAAGTACAGGTATTTGGGTTCAACATGTAAGAAGTAGAAAGTACAGGTATTTGTGTTCAACATGTAAGAAGTAGAAAGTACAGGTATTTGTTCAACATGTGAGAAGTAGAAAGTACAGGTATTTGTGTTCAACATGTAAGAAGTAGAAAGTACAGGTATTTGTGTTCAACATGTAAGAAGTAGAAAGTACAGGTATTTGTGTTCAACATGTAAGAAGTAGAAAGTACAGGTATTTGAGTTCAACATGTAGAAAGTAGAAAGTACAGGTATTTGTGTTCAACATGTAAGAAGTAGAAAGTTCAGGTATTTGTGTTCAACATGTAAGAAGTAGAAAGTACAGGTATTTGTGTTCAAAATGTAAGAAGTAGAAAGTAAAAAGTCGTCAGAAAAATAAGACCAGGAAATGATGGATACACGGAGCGTGACCTCATAAATGACCTATGAGTTAATGTTAGCCTGAGCTGAGTCCTGGCTCCTAAACGGTGGATAAGCTCCACATTGATATCAGGGAAGCAAACCAAAAACAATGAGAAAAAGCACTTTCAAAAAACCAAATTTAGGACTTGTAACTAATTCCCCAGCACTTACTAATGTATAACTTGCTTGAAGTGAATATATCTGCACTTTTCTTTGTGTTCGAGTTTGATTCTTTATGGTTTTTGCACTTATTGTAAGTCGCTTTGGATAAAGACATATTGAGTATGAACTATTATCAAATCGGAGATACAGGGTGCCACGATTTAATAAAGTGAGACTGAAGCGCTCCTTTGAGCACCGGTCAATCCTGAATAAAATACTGAGTAAATCCCAGCTCAAATGTACGTTAGAGCAGTGCTTCTCAAAGTGTGGTCCGCGAACCACTGGTGGACCGTGAGCGCCCCCTAGTGGTCCGTGAGTATATTGGTAACATTTCACATTTGAAATAAATAAATACATTAAGTTTTCCGCACTCTCGCGGGAATATCTCCGCAATGGAGCGAGCTTACGATTGCATGATATAGCCCAGCGCAACACCTTCATCACACATGTCGCCACTTGTTTGCACCATTTTCAGGCGATTTGTAATCTGTTCTAGAAAAACGATGTGATTTTGGATATTTGTGGAGTTAGGTGGTCCGCGAGTGTTTTTTTATTGGTTAAGTGTCCTTGGTATGAAAAAGTTTGAGAAACACTGAGGGTCTTTTTAACATGTTGTTTTCAGTGACTGTCTAATGTATGTTAAATCTCTGTTTCCTTGTATCATGTCTATCGGTCGTTGTCTGATGTTGCAAACTGAGCTGCTGTGATGTAAGAAAAAATGTCAGACTTGATCTGACAACAATTGTATGTTATATTAGGGCAATTATGTACTTGTGCATACTCATATAACATAGGATCAGGTATGACACGGTACATTTGGAGCAGTCTTCTGTTCAACAGCATCACTATCATTAATAATATTAAAGAGACCCTGCTATGCTTTTTGGGGGGGGGGTTTCCCTTCTCGATAGTGTGTTAATGTTGGCGTTTTTTCACACTAAAAAGGATCTTGACGTCCTCTACTGTGAAATTAAAACATTCTTTAAAAAAGTCTAAATTGCTAGCTGTTTTTTTCAACCTCAATAGGTAGGAAATCACAAATTAAATTAAATTTGAACACATTTTTTTTCCTAGGTTCCCAGGAGGAGCTATAGGTGTTTTTTCATGTAAATGTTCTGCAGAGACTTCTTTCTCTCACCCCCCCCTCCCTGAAACCCCTTGATTAAATCCCTTTGTTGACTATCATGGAAATGGACATTTAAATATCCTTCAGTTCCTTTGTGCTCGAGCCCTCGACAGACAGAAAGGTGCCGCTGGGAGCTTTGTGAGGCGATTATCATCCGGGTGTTATCTGATATAATTAACATGTCTTCTGTCCCTTTGTTCACCGTTTGGTAGGCTTACATTTAAATGATTAGTTGCCTTAACCCCCACCTTGTTTCCTGTTTCTCTGCATAAGTTAAAGTGCACCTACAGTATCATGCTATCTTTAGGCAATAGCATAGGTCTCAGATATATACAAATATATAAAAAACATGTCTATGAAGTGTTTTGCTCAAAATACAAACAGATCACCCATTCTAGCCATGCCTCATATCCCTCTATTTCACTTCCTGTTTCAAAAGTGCTGATTTTGGTATAAAGCTTGATAATTTTTTTTTATATAAAATAAAAGTAGGGGTCTGAGCTCATGCGGGACCCGGCAGCTACTGTCTAAACTAAATACTGCCGTGATGAAACGCCATATCATGGATTATCAAGGATTATCTCTGAAACAGTATGGAGCTCAAA